>JASANE010028643.1:0-74636 GCA_030248225.1 Trileptium ribeirensis | reverse complement strand
ACAATAAGCGGTGAGTGATAAAAGTGTGTTGCATTCTCTTTCGCAATAACCCGGGTTTGACTGCTATTGGCAAAGAATTCACTATTACGAAGCTAAAGGCAGCTAAATATTTTAAAGTCAATAATGATATAAATTTCCAAGGCTCCTTTAATAGGTTTGTAATTTACCCGCTCCATGGGCCTGAAAAATTCTCTAAGCTCGCAGGTACGGCCATAGTGGCCGTGACTTAGCGTTCAATTTCACGCGCTTGTTTAAAAAAATTTTTCACGCGGACATTGTCTTAGCCAGAGACTACAGTCCTGCTCCAGCTCCTTGTTACGAATTTGAGCAACGGTGCTTGATTTACGTGCAGTTAAATTTCCAGTGTGTTTCTGTGGAAGAGAAGAGCAGACAAAAAATAAGGCAAAACAAGAGACTGATATAACGAGAAGATATGCTGTTTTCTTACCTTGAGTACGTTGGAAAGCAGAGCACTTTTGGCTTCTGAAACAGACCGGATCACTATCGGGTGACGCACAGTGATCCAGCAACCATGTTCCATCCCTAGTCTACAAATTGCACCAATTTGTCCGAGTTTTGATATGTCACCATAAGCCTTTTACAACTAGCCGCCTACCCTGGGATATATATTTTTACACCTTATACTGCATTGCTGCAAAATATTTGTCAAATCACATAATTCATAAAATCAGAATATTTCGTATGTAATGCTTAGAACTAAGGTAAACAATTATTTTTTGTAAAAATAGTAACATTTATATAGGGGATCTTATATGGTGGACCGTGGAACAAATTACTGTAAACCGTATAGATTTATGATGTATCTTGCAAATAGACTATGATTCCCAACAGCCGCAGGTAGTTGGACCTTGTACCATTTAATTAAGATCACATAGCTAGTGCAAGTAATTCACGCCGTAGTTTATAATCGTCGCACCTCAACAACGGATAGTCGGGTCTGTTTGATTCATAAATGGCTCGAAATATTTCTCTTGATCAGTGCTAGCGATATATTTATAAATCTACACCTTGGTGTAGTGGTCTTATGGTTTACTATTGTTAAACCATCTTTTTGGTCATTTTACGTTATGTAAACTTTATAATATTTTTGACACCAACTGTATGTGTGAAATTAATAAACTAATTTTACTGCAGTGACTTTTAGTACAATTCTACTTAGGTTCTGCGTGCATGTGATCATAAATTCGACTGCACGAACTTCCGTTCGTGAACGAGAACTGTTGAATCATTATTGAAAATTAAAGTCTGTTGATACTTCGATTCAGGATTTTTAGCATCGGTTGTATGAAATTGCATATAAGGTGAAATCTCTAATTTGTTATATCATCATATATCTGAGGACATTGCCTTATGCTTTTTTAATATTTTTCAGCGGGGCCGTTATTCCAGTATTGTTGTAAGTTTATGAAATATTTCAGCTAATTGCAGTTCGTTTCAGATGATACACATATAGTTTATCCCAGAGCTGATATTAAATTAATATACATATTACATTAATACGGTTATCTGATACTTCTAGTGCTTTTCACTGAAATCCACAGATAAATTAATACACATCGTGAAACCATGCCCTCAAAACTATAATAATTGGGCTGCAGAATATTGCTTAATTCCAAAGTTCGACCTTTGGTCAAAGCTCCTAAAAGTAAGCATTTTTAATATATTTGACGTAATGGGCCTGTCTCAAGGTAGTAAGTAGAAGCGGCATTGTGGTAATGGACCTTTCATCGGTTATTCATTTTCCCGAAATTCAATAATAAGTTAAGCCCCATCATTTAACAAAATATTTTGATAAATTTTTCCTGCTGTAAATTATGCATAATTAAACTGATGTAATCAATAGGTTGAAAGTTTTTTGCTGCTTAATTTTTCGAACCTTTGGCAGATAACATCCGCATAATTCAGACATTATTGGGTTCAATCTAGCTTATTACTCAACCATTAGACAGCATGTTAAGAAATATATGCGCTATTTACAAGTATTAAAATAGTTATCTCGAAAATAACCCATATGGATCCTGAACATAGCCTTCAATCAAAAATTAACTACATTGCAAATATATACTTAAACTGACTCGGTGGTTTTATTTAGGCCTTAGAACCAAGAACATTGGCATAAATATACCCATGTGTGTTAATAGAAATGCCGGGTATTTCATGGTAGTCTTGGGCAGCACCCGGAAAGCCACCCACGGTCGGCTTAGATTCGCCGCTCTTGCCGGAATTAGGCCCAGTAGGTCGATCAGTTAACGCATCTCACTGGCCAGCTGCCCGGCTGAATACGGGCTGCAAAATTCACGACCAGCCGGCCAAAGAAAAATCCGGCCGCTGCCCAACACTGTTAAGGCTGAGCCTTACTCTAAGCCTAACTCGGTAACCCAAGAACCGATTAGACTAACTTTACCACCATTGGACTCAATACGGTTGTGATAATAAATAGAAGATAGATTATGTATAGATTGTCTAGTAATCAAACGTTTGCACTTTTTGAAGTAATCTGTGGTGTATTGGTGTAGCAGCACGCTGGCGCTTCTAGCTGCAACCATTATACATCATATGTAAGTATCGTCCGGGAAATATATCCGGATACTTTCGAATGCGACAGCCGGAGTCCGCCTACCAAACGAAAACTGTTCGGGTCTTACCACATTTATGCAACATAGGTAGCGTAGAGCATTTTCTAATTTACGCTTATTCCATAAGCATTAAAGGCCGCCAGGTAGCTATGATTGATAAAGGCTTTGTTCTAAAATATAAACTGCTTTTCGAGGCTGCTTGGAGATAAAATATTTGTGTTACACTGTAGTACGAACTGCAGCGTAAAGAGCATTGTGATTTTACACATGACTGTGTAGTGCATTAATCTAATTTATGTGAACAATTAGCATGGAAAAATTTAGACTTTAAAAAAATGTCGCATAAAAACTTTGTAAAACTAATCTTGGATAGGTCCACCAGAGCCATACTGTTGGATAGCAGCCTAAAGATTCGCCGACGGCCGTTTTTCCGGCAATTTTACCGGATCGCAGGCCAGCTAAAGCTAAATTTTCCGGCCTGTGGCCGGTGCCAAACACTATTTCATGGTATTAGCCATATAATTTCGTCGTTATTTCCGCATTGTGCGGTACGATCACTCAGCCGACGGTAGTTGAGATTTCGTCACTTGCTGAGGTTTTGTATATTCACTTTATTCATTTATAACACTCACTTTTTTAGTAACAACAACGTTTCTAATCGAGATAAAGTATTTATTGACCAAGACATTTCATACGCAATTATAATGATTCCTGGACCAACCACTGTATATTGTACCGTTGCAATATGAAATTATTTGCTGTGGATGGTCATTATATTTATTTCAGTCTAGACTGATGCTGTTCGAACTATCATAGTCATGGTAACCATAATTTCTGTACTAGATTCAAACAAAATAAATAAATCCAAATAATCCATGACGAACTTAATTATTGGCTAGATAGGGATAGTGTTTATACAGAACTACAATAACCTTGCTTTAAAAACCTGCAATGAATTTGGTTACGTTAAAGCCTTGGAACTATTCAATAGATCTATAGAACTGCATATGAATATAACGTTTCTTCAATTTAATTAAGAATCAAGTTTCAGTGTGGGAACAGCAGTGGCTAACGAGCTGAACCAGTATAAAAAATTTATTCTTGGCAAAGTCTTTGTTTCTGCACAAATCAGACTAAAATATCTATTATTGGTATGAAATTAATGCTCTCTGATGTGTGTTGTTTTTAGTAAAAAACTTCTAGATCAAACTCTGGTGTTTATTAAACAAGCAGCAATCAATAATGAGATCTTGTCACCGCTTCCTCTGGAAGAGCTGCCCAAAGCCATTAAACTTTCCGAACAATATATTGAATATTTGTTTGTCTGCACATTATACACACAGATTGGCGGAGTTGCCATGGGCTCATCACTTTGCCCGACACTTCATGTGTAAATCAGAAGCAATCTGGTTACTAGTATCCCGCTTAGCTTTAAGCTTAAACTTTACAAACGCAATGACATACTATACTCGTAGTTTTCGATCAACCGCCAACGCATGCTGAACGGTTTTTGCAGTTCCTAAGCTCTAGCGATCGTTCCATTAAATTTACAAATGAAACTGAAGCGGATAAATCGATCTCATTTTTAGACGTCAAAATAGCAAAGTTTTACTACATCCACTGTCGGAAAGCAAGCTATACCGGGCTAGTGCTAAATTATGGTTCTTTCATATATCCAAATTACAGAACTGATTTGATTCAATGCCTCTTAGACCGAGCTTTTCGATTCGGTGCCAACTGCGACGCTATACATCATGAAATTAGATTTCTTCACAAAATGCTTAAAAGGAACGGCTTTTTGCCCACAATTTTAATACACTAATGTTACTGCCAAATACATCAACCATTGGGTCTGCACACAAAACAGTTTACGCAACTCCGCTTCTTCAGAAAACATTAATGCTTTGCAGTTGCCTTCATATATATACATGTACGTATGTTCAAAGTAACATTAGTGTATTAAAATTTCATGCCCTGCTCCTTGTACCTATGAATTAGCAAAAACTAGCTTACGTAGACGATAAGCCTTGCGTATAATTTAATAATAGTGAAAATGATCAGAAATGGTGGAAACATGACTGACATGGAATGTTTACGGCGTAACCGAAGTCAGTTCTCTAATTATCGCTGGCGCCAAGATAAGCTAAATTATGTATTTTGGCCATTTTTCTATATTTAATATATAGCTCCTTTCAATGTGACAGTTTTATATTAGAACTGCCGTAGTATAGTTTCATGCACATTACAGTGTCCGGTTGGCAGTTGTAGCCTTCTGCGTTGCAAAACATTTACAAATAGTATCACTGCACCACGTGCAAAATTTTAACGCAATAACTTTTCGTTGAACGAACCACACGGACACAACAGTAAGGGAGTTTTCACTAAACCGTTAATATGATGTACCGAAATAGCAAAAATAAGTTTAGAAACGCAACCCATCAATGAAAGACATTACTACACAAATCCATACTACTTGTCGCTGATAAACCGCAAATATCGGTGGCGAAAAACTTTTACTTTTTAGACTTTCAAACATCGAAACGACAACAACAGCTCCGAGAAAGAATTGTAAGACGCAAGGTTATAGTTGTTGACACAAGGAATTAACCCGACAAGACTCACATCTTAATATGTTTGGAGAACCCTTATGCCGAAATTACAAAGTTACCAGTTGGTAAGAATTCTTGACAACTTAGACAAAAAATTATTGTAGCAGCTCAAAAATAAAGCTGTGCGCACAATTAGATGCTAATACGTATCAAATAACAGTTTTCTCTTCTGGAAGAGAGAACCTATCGATCCACTAAAAATTATTAAATGAATAACTTTAAATTCTCAGTAGCAAAGAAGCACTGAAGTGCGTGCACGAACTACACACCGTGGACACATACGCGCAACGATTTCACACTAAATGGAGACAACGGCTTTCCATTCCACGAAAAATGACGACATCGGGTTTTTATTGCATGCAAAATAAAGACAACGGTTTTCTACTGCCCGCAAAATGTTAATAACACACTTCTATTACCGCATGACGAATGAAATATGGACGACTATAACTATGCCGCTAGAGAAATGGTAGCGTCTATATTTAAAGCTTATAATGGAAAGCCACCGTCTTCATTTTGCGTGAAATCTTTGTGCGTACGTGTCTGCGGTGTGCAGTTCGTGCACGCACGTCAGTGGGAATGATGCATAATACATGACTTTCGTCACAGTTCTCAGACTGTTACATGGTTTTCACCCAGTTGTAATAATGTGCATAATAAGCTTGTGCTGCATTGCATAGTATATATTACTGGTGTAAAAAAAGAATATTTTACCAAATCGATACGCTACGGTCTGCAAATCAATTAAATGCGGCAAAGACCTCGAACTCAACTGGCTACGTGTAAGGCCAAGCCAAAACAAGGAATAGCCATAGGCGTCCTTGAAAGCGAATTTTGCCTATGTTCGGCATTTTCAGACTAGTGTTTGACAATGGCCGTGAAATCGTCATGGCCGGCCGGTCAATGATTGTCCCTATTATTAAACATTAAACTTTGCCGCTAATTGCCGGTCGACGCATTTGCGGTCGTTAACGGTTGGAAAATTGTTAAAATCCGGCTGAGGTCAGCGGGCCGTTAAAAGGTTTCTGCCGTTGATAGACGCGAAAATTGTTGGTCAGGACTTCTGGGCCGTCGCTTGACCGGCCGACGTTTATTACTAGATAGCAAGTCAATTAAACCTACTACTGGAAGTTTTTATGTATATATAATCACCTATAAGCAACATGCAATGATTTTTCACCGTCTATTACCATCTTGTCCATCAGAACCGATTTTACATTGCACATATACGGATTCTGATATCGCTCAGATTGTTCAACGGTGTTCAATAACAATATTTTAATAGCAATATCGGCACAATTTATCACAAGTTCGCCAATTTCGACTTTGTTTTCAGCTACTGCAAGTTTCTACCAACCTGTAAATATAAGCCATATGCCGTTGATATTATCAACGATCTTGTTGTTGTAGGTTGACATGACTCGCACGATTTCTAGCAGACAGTCAATATATGCATAAATAAACTACGGTGCTCGTTGCACTCGGTGTGAATGCTGAATTGAAGATATGCGTTTTCATAAGTTTCAACAAGTGTTGGTTGACTGTTGCGATATGGTTACATATACTCGTCGCGAGCTTCTGATTAGTAATCAGACATTTACTACACAAATGTTCTTGGCAATTACGTTAGTTACGTTAAATAGTCGATTGAGGTAACGAGTTAAGCAACACTGATCTTTATACTAAACTAAATGTAAATATCAGTCATGATTAGTTCGATAAGGAAGAGATAAATAATGTTTTCCTCCTCCAGATCATATACAGAAACATTGAAAAGCTTTTCTAATTTAAGAATATCCGCGAGTTTAGCGTGACATCATATTTCATAAATACTAATGCTGCAATCACATTAAGATGTATGCAGCTGGTAGCATTTTAAACATATCGCTGCAACCATTGCATGGAAAATGTGGACAGTGAACGACTACATATGTAATTAATGTGCAATTCCAACCTACCATATCTACATTACAAATGTAATGGTTGCGGCTAGTTCAACAGTCTGCGTGCAAAAGAAACGCCAATTCCTACATTTTGTGCTCAATAAAAGGAATTGCATTTACATGATATGTGCGATGGTAGTTACTATATGGACATTTAGCGTGTACTACGTCATATACAAAGAATATACTGTCGCTGCCAGTGCACGAACAATGTTGACCTAGTCGCTGCCATTACATTTGACATTTGTAATATAAATATGGTGGCTGGCTACCATTGTACATCAATATATACATGCTTATAGGGTAAGAGGAGAATTATCTCCCCTGAGTCGTAGGACCTACATTCGGGCGAAGTGCCGATATCCCCTTACTCTATGGCATGCAGCCAAACCTCCCCTGACGCGCCGTACCCTCTTCCGACGAAAATCTTAGCAAAAATTGGGAAAAATAAGCTATTCCAAAAATTTGTCTCCCCTGGCCAGCAATATCCGTCGGCCGGTTGATCCCCCAAAGTACCGATTATCTCTTCGGTATACATCAATCCTCGTGCGTGTATGGTGAACATAGTTGTTCAATGTCCACATTTTGCGTACAACAACCCTGTGCTTAAACTGGCCACTCGCTGAACACACGTTAATGTCATAACTTCATCTCCTGCATAAGTTCATCAGTATGATTCGTAATTACTCACACGTTCACATTGTGAAAATAAATTTTATTGATGAATGGCATGAAGCATGATCCGCGGAAACTGTTTAGTACCATGGTTCTGAATGTTGCACACGGCTGCTTTCTCACCTCGAATATATCCAGGCAACTGTTTATATAATGTGCCGTAGACAGGTCTGCATTATATAAACAACAGGTTTTTGAACAATTCGGATGTATGCGTACTTCTGATCCTTCAGGTGGCATGGGCATGCTATATTACGCATATGATAAATAACACGCATTTTACATCTATTTAAGTGATATTTTATATGACCTATCATATGTATATATGGTCTGAAGACAACGACGTAGCTAGGATTTTAGGTGAAGCTATCAACTCATGAATACTCAGCTGGCCAAATTTTCGTGAGCGCTGATCTATAAAAAAGTTATTTTCATACAGTGGCTCTACATTTGTGAATTTGTATTCTGTGGTATCCGAGGGTCGGTGCCTAGGTAACCACAAGGACTTGAGAGTAAAGTAAAGACATTTATTTGAAAACTAGTAGAGAACATAGCAAGTAAACGTCCATACACAATCTGCACAATTCGTACTCTTGGTACGCGGACTACTATTATTACCGCTGCTGGGCAGCAGTATATATAACCGAACACACGTAGCTAGAACATTCGAGAAACATAGAAACAAACTGAAATTTCTAGAATGTTCTTCACTCAATGTTATATACAACGTCAGCATGGGAGTTTTCGAGAACAATGTTTTCGTAGGATAATTTTGAAATCTGTTCCCCATGACATATTCACCCACAAAATATGTCTGTGATCCGAAACTCGGCTATTTACGCAACACAACTACAAAAGTTAAGTTACAAACTGCAGTCTAATCTCTCGATTACGAAAAAACACCTGCACATGAAAGGCACAAATTTTTACACTTTAAACCTCACAAAAATTTTCACTGACATGAATTCTGCGGATAATGCGACCTCCTTACTACGTCCTTCCCTAGAGGAATTGTATATGATGTTTAAATTGCCCCAGTTGCTATCCTCAGATCATATATATACCATTACAACACTCATACATTCAGGAAATATAACCGAACATATATATATCTATATATAGGTATAACGAAATGTATTATACTCGACTTAAATTTGGTTGATCGAATAACAGAAGTAAGACTGTATTCAATTAAGCAAAACAGCCGTGAAGTTGCTTGACAATGGCCTCGGCATTCGTCTCCACCGCCATGTGTATAATAAAATTATTGATTCAAATACATTTTTATCTAACATTGTTCCCTAGATGAATTGTCCCGAACATGAAGACCACTAACGACATCTGGTGATTCTGTGATAGTTGATATCCCCTATCATTCTGACAATAGTGCAGCTCTCATGGAAAAATGCATGCAAAAACCTTGCAGTTTTATCTCTTACAGCCGTCAGCAAGAGACAAAAATCTCTTAAGGCCGGTTATATAATATTTTAGTTACATATAGATTGCTGTAAGGCACCTTTGTATATTATAGTCAATTGCAAGATGTTTAAATCTCTTACAGATAACTGTAAGAGATTTTAGTCCCTTACAGCTATCTGCAAAGGTTTTTGTCTATTAGAGCTGACCACAGGACATAAAAGTCTTTAACGACTAGCCATATGAGATAGTAATATCTTAAGGACATTTATAAAAGATTTTCATTTGTAATGCACTGTAGATAAAGACAAAAGTTTTTAAAGCCAACCGTAAGAGACTTCTAAATCTTATGGATAGCTGTAAGAGACATTTGTCTCTTATAACTGGCTACAAGAGACAATAGTATCTTACAGCTAGCCGAAAGAGACAAAAATCTGTTACAGCTAAAGTGAAAGATATTTAAGTCTGTTTTAGCTCGCTGTTAGAGATTTGTGATTAGAAGATTAAGATTAGAGATTAAGAGATAATTTCTTCAGCTTTTTCCTAAAAGTAACTTTAGATAGCCCAAATTTGCTCATTGGAGGTAAAAATAATAAATTTTGAGGTTATGAAATATGTGCTAAAGATGCCAGTTTGAAATTATCGCACCCTCCAGTATGATATTGGTGCTCCCTACAGTTTGATATTGGTGCCACCTCCAGGATGATATTGGTGCTCGCTCCAGTTTGATATTAGCCCCTCCTGTTTGATATAGGTGCCTCCTCCAGTTTGATAGCGGCCCCCATCCAGTTAGATATTGGCCCCCTCGATTTTGATATTGGTGTCCCCTCCAGGTTGATATTGGTGTCTTGCTTCAGCGCCCAGTGCTATTAACATAGTTAAACCGGGTATTATGACGTAAACTATAGAAAAATAGAAACTAATGTATGCACAATGCGTTTGGAAATTAGTTGTTTTAGTGTGTTGTTTTCTCCCGAACCATGAAGCATGTACGACCGAGAAATTTTATAGTTATATAATGCATAATATCTTAATCGAGCAATGTTAAATTACTTAATAGTGCCTGCAAACTGTGGTAACATATGCTGACCTGAGCCTGGGGCAGGTGTTTGCATATATATCGCAAAATTTTTGTGCTGAAGCAGAGCTATCCACTTGTGGCCTAAAGTGATTGTGTGTCAAAGTGGATCGGCAATTATCATCTACCTATATTCAAGGATCAACCAGTTGCCTTGTTTTTCCAAACGGTCTTTTGCGTTGCAGCAAAGTGTTTTCCAACTGAGTCGATTCTGAACAGTAATAGAACAGCGCACAGAGATTATTTGACATAATACAAATGACATAACCACAGATCAAATTTAATTTAAGATCATTATACGACATACTGTTCTTGCTGAATTTCAACCTAGCCGTCAAACATTTGGAACGGCACCAAGCCATGCATGCACATAGAGTTCCTGCCGAGTCGAGAAAGCGTGCATTCAGCTGCAGCCGAGCATACAGACTACCAGGAAAGGAATACTGAGTGGGCATCCATGTACGGCGACCCGAGCGAAAAATGTAGTCTCGTTCTCATACGTGTATCACAACCAAAATCGCATACGATTCAAGAGGCAGGAATATAGCGCAATCTCTATTTCCAGTTGTGTTTATCAAACTTTCGTATTACACTGTTATACACATTTCACGGCGAGTGATTTAGTACTCCATCGAACCTCTCTATAGATTGTAAAATTTGTTTTGGCCTAATTTTGATGTTACGATTAAGAAAACTGCAAGCAGACTGTGTTTGGATTCGAGATTTTTCTATTTTGATAATTTATTACCCTAATCCGACAGCATCCAACAATGGCGCGTGCAGATAGTCTTAGTTTTAGGTTTACACAGTGGATATCTATTCATGAAAACATTAAAATACAACAACTAATAACGAAATAACAGTGACTGTTGAATAATCAAATCTCGGTTAGCAAATTACTCTGTGTGAATACGCAAATATGAATACTATATGCCACCGTATATTTCCAGGAGAAAAAATATTGTAATAATGTCGACAGTGATACCACTACCGCTCTGGCATAAGTTCTCAAGGTCCCTGGGGTGATTAGCAAAGATCTGAGAGAATGCATGGTTTTCGGCGTTCGACCTCCCAAGGGGGATCAGCCTTTCCGCCTGCGGGAAGGATAACTGTCTGAAATTTTCAAGAATTCGCAACAACTTATAAAGAAATAACAGCGACTGTTAAATAATAGACTCTCGTTTAGCAAACTACGCTGTATGATTACGGCATGCCATCGTATATTTCCAGTAGAAGAAATTCTTTTAATAATGTCGTCAATGATATCATTACCGCTGTGCCATAAATTCTTATGGTCCGAGGATCCAGAGATGGGTAGCAAAGGTCTGTAAGAGGATGGGGTTCGACGTTCGACCTCCCAAAAGGGATCAGCCGGTCCGCCTGCGGGAAGGATAACTGTGTGACATTTTTAGGAATTAAAGATTTTCTCAAAATTTTGTCAATTTACCACAATTCTTGCTAAAATTTTTCACAAGCTTTGGGGCGAGAAAGGAGGTGCAGAGACCCAGGTTGGATCACGCTTCGTACCAGGGACAAATGGCGGTATGTGCCAAGATGGCGAGAGGGGCTTCGATGTCCCAGGGAGACCAACCACCCCATGAGCATGTACTCGTTAAATGCTTCAAAAACTTGATTTAACAACAATAAAGCAAACTTGTCTGTAAGAAAGTTATTTGCTGGCAAAACTAAGGAAAGGAGGTTGAGTTTGGTTTTTTGTCAAGTGAAAGATGTCACAGCGGCTTGTAGTGCTAATGGTTTATAACTATCCAAAATGCCAGGGTGTTTGATAAAGGCGTCTTATATAATTCTGAAAATTTTACTTAGTAATGTGTATTACTTAGATGGGTACGCTTGGCGCCAATCTTCGTGAAAAAACAATCATTTTACAATCAGCATTAGCTAGTCGACCTTCTACCATTAGTAAAATAGTTTGTCCTTTATGAATTAGTTTTAATCGAAAATTGTGTAATATAAAACTCATATTACAGTACTTACAACATATTACGCATGCTATAATATATAAGAACTGTCTTACATTATGCGTGGTTCACAGAGAAATGTGTGCACTTGTTCGACATCGTCAGATATACACACGTGTGTATCAAAACAATACAAGCGACAGTATGTAACAACCTTCGTGAGCTGTTAAGCACAGCGGGTTCTACATAATGTGCGACTAAACTTGCAATGACCCCGCCTACCATCCTATTTTTACAATTGCCATATTTTTTGTAACAGAACGCTTCATTGTGACTGCATAATGTAGCAAAACCATTTAATAACAGCAGTAAGGTAGTATGAAATGAGTTATTTTTGGTTGGAATATTCGTTAGTGAAATCCAGAAATTGTTGAAAACATAATTTTGTGAGTTTTAAATTCGTGGGTTTTGTGCATAAACAATGTCGCAGGGAGGCACCGCTCTACACATGGCGTGCAATAACGCAGCGATATAAACTATTTTAAACATGTTGTTCAACATTTAAAATCAAGAAATTTTAAACTAGTTCGTGAACGCAAACGTATAAAAAATATAATTTGTTCGCGAAAATTTTTAAACTAGTTAGTGAACGCAAACGTACAAAAAATATAATTTGTTCGCCAACCCAAACGTATATTCTTAAGCAAATGTTCGCGAACACAATCGTAGTTCTTAAATAAATTTATTTTTGTATAGATTGTTTGTCATAAAAAAATACGCGAGAGACATCGAGCATGTATGATTAAAATCACCAAGCATCAAATGTTTGGGAACATTTGCTTTCTTAAATTTAAGTTACGTCGGCGATGTTGACTTATCAATCGTGCTCGCGCTGTGTTTGAATCTACAATTGCTTTTCTAACAAGTTCTTTTCTATATCATATTCGACTATGATTCTAGGTTAATTATTTAATGATTGTGCAAATTTGCTGAAAATGTAAAATATCAAAATTGTTTGTTCTCGAATACTTGAACATTTACAGAAAATTTAAAATTTTTGTGAACAAAAATTTGTTTAATTTCGTTTGAGAAGGCAATGTTCGCGAATGCTGAAAACTAAAAATCTTAACAATGTTCGTGTTGGCGAACAAAACGAATCCTGAATTAGTCAATGTTCTAATTAGCAGCGAACCATTTTCTACTCATAAGAAATCCCAAAATTCTGTTCCGAGACAGTCAATAATTTTTGGCAGTTCGATTCCACTTTGTCCAATTTTGGTTAACGAAAAACCGTCCCAAATGCCCTGTTTGTTACGTAACAATGGTGTTCGATTCCACATCGGCTTTGACAAAATAGGATGGCCGACGGGGTGATGTTAATTTTAGTCGCGCATAACAACTTTGGTACGTTGCTTCCCCGCCTGAGGTTCAACATCTCTCCCGCCGACCGGCTGACCCTCCTATGAAGGCCTGGTTTTCAGTGGATCTAGGTTCGAAAAACCTTCTAGAATATACTCTATCGTTTCTGGAATATAATTTATATTCATGTTGCTTTTAGAAACCACCATGACTATACAATAGCTTATCATGTTCAGGTATAAGTCGACTGTCCACGAGAGTAATTTATGGAAAATACTTTGTCGTCACTGCTATTTGGTTCAGTGTTGTTTTCTGGGACTTCACTGGCTATTATAGGTTTCGTGACGCAAACAGTATATGATGCTGTTGTTTTTATGACGCGTAATATCCATACATCTTGAATAAAATGGAATTAGTCTTACCCAGCTACACAATTTTGTTCCCAACTTTGGATTGACTTGTTTAATCCGTGCTCAGAGGAAGCTGCATTTCGATAATTCATGCGCTGCTAAATTTTAGTCTATCTTTATGTGAACAATTCATAGGTTACAAAATATTATAATGTCCGACTAGATTTAACTTCAAAATTTGCGTTTACTCTATAACTTCATAGTCGGAGAAGGTATTTATTTTGCAGTCTTCATAATACGTGTCGTTAGTAAGATATGTTTACAACATTTTAGTCATCATTTGGTATAATAATTTTTAATACGATGATATACTAAAATATATTGCTGCCGTAATTATCTAGATAATTATAGCAGATAGGGCAACTAATCATTTGCGCAAACAAGTGACTCCTTTGTTTTAACTTAACATTTTCACTCAGAGAAAATAACCTATAAATTAATCCGTAGCTGCCCACATTTTGGTTTCTTCAAAAGAAAAATGTTTTGTGTTTTAACCGATACATAATAAAGTGGAACAGATTCAGTTGATATTTTATAACACACTCATATGTTATATATATAAAATCATCATGGCGTGCATTTTTGGACATAATCGTCTGTGAGACAAACAATATTAAACGCATACGTTTATTTTCAAAATTTCATAACTGTTTGCATGTTATTTTCAAGATATGAGATCCATGAACAACACATTTAACGGATCTGGTTTTACAATTAAAGTTTAATTATCGATCATAGAATATAAAAATTAATCTATTCGCAAATTCAGTTTATGGAAAACAGTAGTATATTGTGCAGCAACGCCTATGACTTTTAATTGCTTTAGATATTTTACATTTCATTTTGTGTGATATATATATGTATTTATTTAAACATATTTATTTGACATTTTATTTATTGGAACACAAAATTTTTACAATGGTGTTTTCTTTCACCTAGTTACTGCCACTTGAACAACAGGCAGGAGAATCAAGGCTAATGAAATTCAGTTCATTAGTTAAATTGGCCGGGCGAAATGAAACATTATAAATTCAACGTCGATAATCTGTAATTAAGCTCCGTTCCTCTTAGTTTAGCGTCCCTAATAAATTTTGGCGATAATCTTGTGTGCACTGGTATAAAACCTACCGTAGACTGAAAATTTGGGGCGTGTTTTCTCGAAGATTACCTCAACGCACAACATAATGCATTGCCGGTGTATTGTCTTTATGACATTTTGTTTCTAATTGTGCGAAATTCAGATCTTGGTCCTTTTGGTGATAGACACGTAATGCATGCCCAAAAATTATAAAAATAGCAGTATAATAGTATATAGTGACCCCATTGAAGGGGTACTTCCTGGGGCGTGGGCCACCCAACCCCATAGGGGCGAAACCCCGGCCCCCTGACAGGTTGTTGGCCCACAAAGAGTAACCGGTGCTGCAGAATCCACAGGAGATGAAAGCGCCACAACCCTTTCCCGACCGGCTGACTCCCCTGTGTAAGAAGCCGTTCAACCTTCCCTGATGGCCCCGCTATCCCCACCCGGGAGCTCAGGCTTCGATAATGTATTCTTTCTATTTCTCCTCTCAACCGAGTTGCTACTTTCTTGACAAAATACACTCTAATTTGGATTTGTACGCGCATATTTTGCCGTGGCAACAAATGCAAGTACAACTGTATCGTTGCTGCAATGAGCAGGACGTAACAACATTAGCAATGTTTGCATATGCGTAACAATGTAACGAAGTTGTTACACAGAAGCCGCTGTGCCTAACAACTCACGAAGGTTGTTACATATTGTCGCTTGTATTGTTTTGATAGACACGTGTGTATATGCTGACGATGTAGAACAAGTGCACACATTTCTCTGTGAACCACGCATTGTAGAATTTAAATGCAAAACTTGACATTATACGGCCAATATTGAAAGTTGTCTTTTTCTACACCTGATTTAAACATGAGGCGATGCAGGGATGACAAGAAATTGACTCAAACTAGAGGTGGGTACCAATATCAAATTTTGGGGGCATCAATATCAAACTGGAGGGAACACCAATATCGAACTGGAGGGGGGCGAAAACATCAAACTGGAGCGATGCACCGATATTAAACTGGTGGGGGCACCAATACCAAATTGGAGGGGGCACCAATATCAAACAGAAGGAGATAGCGATATCGAACTGCAAGGGGCACCAAAATTAAACTGGAGGTGGCACCATTATCAAACTGTAAGGAGACCAATATTAAGTTGAAGGAGGCGCAAGTATCAAACTGCAAGGGCGCACCAATATCAAATTGGAAGGGGACCCATATCCAGCTGGAAGGGGCTCCAGCATCAAATTGGAGGGGGCAATAATTGCTGTTACCTAGGATAAACCCAACTATAATGAATAGTATTGTTAATTGTATGTGTTCTTTCTGTACTTTTACTTAACTATTGTAATAACCGAAAATGCAAAAATTAGCTTGCCGTCACCGTCATGGACCGCCCGGTTTTTGCAAACATATTTGTGTGAAAGCTGCATAGTCCAACAAAGCCAATTGGCCTTTCTGTTGTTGAAACCGGCATCAGCAAATCGACTGTTTCCCAATTGTTAAAAGTCTGTGTCTAAAACATTTTAGACCGGCGTCAGTTCATGCTCTGAATGAGGAGTAGGCCTAGATAATGTGAAAAACGAATGCAGCATCTCGATGATGATCCAGACTTTGCTGACGAAGTTATTTGGTCCGACCAAAGTAATTTTAAATTGAACAGCCGCGTTACCCTGCACAATCGTGGATATAGGCATGCAGAAAACCCTCATAACACAACCTAACAGAATATGAATGCCCCTAGACTACTAGTATGGGTCGTGATGTGGTCTTGTGGATTTTTTGGGTCATTATTTTTCGATATACTGTGAATACAGACAACTATGTAATGATGCTTCGAAATGAATTTTATCCTAATATTCAACAATTACAAAATACTAACAGGCTTCATTTTAGGCAAGATTGCGCGCCTGCTCATATTGTGATGGCTGAGCGCCGTTGGTTGGACGAAACCTTCCCCGTCGGTTGCCTGGGGCGCTTAGGCTCTGTCCAATGGCCTGCTCGCACTAATGATCTAAACCATCCCGACTTTTTTCTTTGGGAGTATTAAAGAAGAAGGTATAAAAGCGCAAATCACAAACCCTATTGTGTCTGAAAGAGGCTGCACCGAAGGAGCACTATCTTCTGGAGCCTGACAAAGTTCGAAGTCTGCCGAAATCACAGCTTTCGACAGAAAGAATGTATTAATCTTAGAGGCGCCCAGGTTCGCACTTACGGTAACTGTTATTCATCAAAAACCTCTAAGTTATATTTGAGAGAACGTGCATACCGAATGATTATATATATGTTTATTATTTGGCGCGCTGGGTTATGCTGGGGCGTTACTTAACGGACACCCTATATATATGTATATATATGATGTTTATTTTTAAGAATATCAGTACAAGTTTACTGCTGGAAATATCTATGTGGCCGAAGGGTAGGTGTGTACGTCCTGAGGTGTAACAATTTTTAGCATCTTGATGGCGCAAGGAACAACAAAATTGAGAATAGAACTGAACTAAATTTTCAAGCTAAACAACATAAAATTTTTTGAAAATGAGTCGCATTGGGAATAAATTGATTTTATCGCTATGTAAATATGGCAGAAAATGGAAGTTACTCAGCATCTTCTGCAGGTGATGTTTTTGGTGCACTTATTTATTAGAAACGTGAAAAATTGTAATAGAGATATTTAGGCAATGTAGCATTTGGCACAATCAGGCTGATAGCATATCGACATAAACACAAATTAAACAAAAACCTTAATCTCAAAAAATTTTGAAAAATCCAAATTTTGGGTGTACTTTTCGAACTTTGGGTTATTGCTAAAATCTGGCAAAAAATATGTAACTGCAAACTGTTAGCTCTCGATGAATGGTGATGCCTGAGGTAAGACTTGTGACCAAAAATGTCGGGTGAGCCCAAATGACCGAAATCGAAAAAGTCTCTAATTCGTTCGGATAGGTGAGAATTTAGGTAGCAGATCACGGCAGCAGCGTAGATACAAACCTGGGTGCACAGCTATATTCCACCTGCATCCAACAAAAAAATTACGGAAAAATCAATTTGACGACAATTTATGCGACGAAGTGACAGAGAAAAAAGGAATTTCTTCATTTGTGCGCTGTATTTTTAAAGAAAACTCCGTTCGATACTTTCCCTCCGCATGAACAAAGCGAAATTTGGAAGCTAATTTTCATATGAACATCAATAGACCTGGCATTGGTCAAAACGAGTACGCAAAAGCATCCATGAAGATGAGGATTATCTAAACCCAGATTATACACTCAGATATTTGATAAATTATATTGCGCTTATGCAGCAATTACATGAAATTTGCAGGCTTTGGCTATGTGCACTTTCAAAGCTGACATGTTTAAAATATTAAGTTGCAGATGCTGACATGCTAGTTGCTTCCTGCTATTAGATAGCTTCACGCAACCATCTAGGAATTGAGGTATTCCACCATTTTCCAAATAAATGCGATTGGCATGTCTTATATACAGATTAGTGCAACTGGCATGCCAGCGTCTTACAAACGGGTGCAATTGGCATAACAAAATCTACAAATATAGTTCTTTATGTCAGTAGTATCTCGTTTACAAGAAACGCATCTTTAATGTCTTATCGAGATTTGTTCTATTAGTTCTGTTCAAAAAGTAAAAATCTATGCATAATAATAAGACTCATAATTCAGCATAAGTTCATGAATAGCAATTTTTTATTTGGCATTAAGATCATATTTTGCACTTAGTCTAGTGTTGGCGCTGCTGTAGTGATTTCCTGCCCAAACTGTCAAAATCCGGCACGAATTGGAAACTTTGATTTTGACCATTTGAATTTCCAACAGTTTCAGTTAACTCTTGCCAGATAGAAAAATAACCCACTGAAAATTGCACATTTGCCGTTATTCAGTATGTTAAAACATTTCTTCGAGCTACGACGCAAACTTTAAAAATTTCCTGAAAAGTATGATTTCCAAAGTTACGACCAAATAGGTTTATTGTTTATACAGAGATAAGTAAGTGGTGATAGGTTGTTTTACCAGTTAAACAAGTATGTACTTTAGATCCAGCTTCAACACCATGGAACCACGCAACAAAAAGTTATAAATTTTGGAAACCAAAACGGTCAAATTTTGGTATCCTGTTGTGCACGCACGTCTAAAACGCATTTATAGGTATTCGTAATATACGAATGCGATGAAAGGAACTATACGTTGCAGGGCAACGAACGCGAAGGTCATGAGCTGGCCTTTAAACAGCCAACTGTTTTAGGCTGTAGGTGGAGATAGTGAAGATTATGCCGGCAGTCGGCCAATGAATGGTCAGCCATCAAAAATTTTCGTTCATTAACGGCCGGAAAAACCGTTTGCCGATCGCTAACAACTTTCGGCCGTTAATTACCCTGAAAGCCGTCAGTCATCTATTCAGGCCGTTGCTCGGATATCGGAGGATTTTCAACTTTGCTGCTTGACCAATGAACTATCTACTAATATTTGAGCTCAACCTAAGTGCAAGGCAGGTTACAGCACTGTCTTTGACGGTGCTAAGTTACGATTTTTACGTGAAAATTTGTGTAAAAATAGCTGCCGTTTATTCATATCGCAAATTATGGAATTTTATAGGTACATATATAAATTGGTACCACATTAATATTAAGTGAAAAATAAATTATTACGCATAAGCATCGTTTACAGATTACCGCAGTAAATATCTGCATATTCACTTCGGATCAGCTCGAATGGGATACTCTGTAACGCGGTTATTTTGTACAGAATTTGTACAGTATTCTGCAATGTTAACTTTGCCTATGTCATAAATTGTTGTTTATTATAGAATATTTCCAGGACATGGCAACAATAATGCAAGAACAATAAGTTCGACTGCAGAAACTTTCGTCAAAATCTAGCTACAAGCGTGAACACGAATATTATTTCACTGGAAGAGTAATTTATGGACGTGTGCTATCTTTACAAAGTA
This sequence comes from Trileptium ribeirensis, assembly GCA_030248225.1. Taxonomy (NCBI): domain Eukaryota; kingdom Metazoa; phylum Nematoda; class Enoplea; order Enoplida; family Thoracostomopsidae; genus Trileptium; species Trileptium ribeirensis. The sequence continues at coordinate 54,592 of JASANE010028643.1, read as the reverse complement.
AAGTAGCGATTTCCGAAACCTTTAATTTGCAGCAATTTTGAACTATATCACAAGGTGATTTATATATTACAACCTGTTGTTGTCAACATGAACACAGGGCTGACTGGCAACTTGTCTACGGAAAATATTAACATTATCGGCAAGGTGTTTCCACCGTTTATAATGCCTTGTGCAACAACCTTTTCAGCCAAAAAGTGTCGCTACCCAGGCACAAGCTACGAAATTATACAACAGTTGTCCTACGTCCTACGGTTTACATTTACTCTGACTCTTGTTCGGAACGATATGAACGAAATTAAAAATCAGATAGCATCGCCTAACACTATCGTCACGTCGATTAACTTATTTAGGCCTTCCGAAAACGATATTGTTTCATTCACTCAGAAAGTGGTGCATTATGAGCCTGCAATATTGGTCCATAAAAATTACAATGTCTTAAGAACATCCGATTGGTTCAAACGGACATATGATCGATATGCAATCACGATTGTTATCCTGATCTTATTTCTACTTTGGATTTTAAAGAGCGTTCATATGTATTTAGACAACATACAGCTGAAACCCCGCTCGAAGGTACTTAGAGATGGAATGATTTTATGGACTAGTTCATCAATCCGCTTGATATCAGAACTGACGTTCCAGTCAAGCAATTTGCGTTGCAGCTTTTTCAAGTAGATGGCAGTTGAACAGCCGTTGAGCTTTTTATTGCTTCTGTATTAACAACAGCTATATTTATCAATTTTACCTACGGCGCCAATTTTTTTGTTTAGTTGAGACGGTCTCAAAATACGATTTGGCAAAAATTCCCTTAATAATGCTATATACACAACTTCTAATTTTATACCGGACGCTCGTTGTGTCCCGTTGGCAACACAATAAATGGACAGATGATTTTCTTACGTTAGGAAAGCCGAGTTTTTTGTCTAACCAGGCGTTTGTTTCGCTTGGCAAGAAAAACGTATTTCAGTTAACTGTGGCCATACCATTTGTCTGAGAAGGGGCTCGTTTTGTTTTTTTGAGAGTTTGTACGTGGCCTAATTGTCTGAGAAATACGGCAAGGTATTTATACGCCAAAAAGCGCTTGAGCGAATAAAAGATTGTGCTCCTATAAGAAGTAAGCGAAAAGAAAAAAGTATCTATTTAGCCCAGATATGGGCTGTAGTAAAGTACCTTAAAAATATAATTTGTATCGCGATTTGTACAATATTATTTGAAAACTTGTCGCAGTTCGTACATGTATTTAATTGAATCATCAGTGTTAATCGCTGTTAGTCGCTTTAAAATGCATCGAACGTTTCCAGATATGCTTGGTATTGCGATATAGAGTTGTGCCGTCTTTATACGTAGATAATTTGACTACAGATGCAGCAAAGATTAACGTACAGATTAAAATCAACTTGAAAATCTAGACTTTCAGCCTGAACTATGAAATCAAATGAGAAGCTGAAAGCATTTTGTTTGATTCAAATATTGTTTTGCAGAAATAGTAAACGCGATGTAATAATGCAGTTAACGGTTAACTCTTTCCTTCTTAAACCAATGCGTATTTTGCACAATCTAATAGAACTTATGCTCTGAGGATAGAACCTGGGCCGCTCGGGTGCGAGTCTTCTACATCAGCCACTGTTCTATCTAAGAGCATTTGCTCGGCTCGTTAAAGACCTTGGCCAAGCGAACAAATAACAAGGGGAGTGCACAAGCACGCCATACGATAAACTCGCCAGTCAGCTCGCCTCGCAATGTACGCTGTGACAGATGTGCCAAGTTACGAACAAAAGGCTTAACGAAGTATTCGATTTGCTAGCAGTCATTGAATGCCAAATTTATTCTTCTTCTTCACAAAACAATTACGAAGATGATACAAAGCTAAACGTTTCGTGTATTTGCTTCGCTATTCATTTGGAGTGTCCAAGTACTGCTTGAAATACAGCAAATATGGGAATCTTACCCGTTGTGCTGGCTTTGATAACTGCAACGCATGAAGTTTAAATTGAAAATACAACAAAACTACATAATATGTTAACAATAAACCAAAAATAAAAATCATCAGTTGTCCGCGTGTCATTTACTAATATCAAGAGTGCATTAGTGAAGAGTATGACACTTCACTGCACTTCTAATTTAAACCCGTGTTGGATGACACGGGAATTTTCAGCTTGAGCCCCATCTCCTGTCATTTTTGGGGGTCGTCATGCATAGCCCTCCCCCCCCCACAAAACGTAGGTTGACCAAGTAGATATTTACAAACTGTACCCCTCAAAACTGGGGGTCCGATATACCTCATAGAATCAGAGGATGGGGCGAGCTACCATCCCTCACAAAACGTTTGGGGTCTGGGCATGACGACCCCTCCAGAAATGAGGGTGGTCAGGCCGACACAGCCCGTGTCGTCACACAAGGGTTTACATTAAAGGGCAGGGAAGTGTCGTACTCTTCCCTAATGCACTCATTGCTAATATCAATAGGCTCATTAAATCTGCCTATTACCAGGTAAAACTGCCGTTCAAAAACTGATTTCATACAGCCAGGTCTTGATATTATACAAGTGCGGTTTAACACACCAGATAAGTAAACATCAATTTGTGGTTCTTTTCCATTATCCCCCCTAGCTCGAATTTGGTCAATTTTACAGATACAGATCAGATTTTGGTATCAATCGATTTAACTCGATGAGACGATTCAGAAAATTTTCATTTTACTCACATCCCTGGAAATTTTTTACATTTTTTGAGGTTTCAATAGTCCCTCTGGGTAACCCAAAAAATTCTTTTCTTCGGAATATGGTTGTGTTGGATACCGTTCGGCTCTAAGCTGTTATTTTTTATAACGTTATAACGTACCTCCGGTCAGGGGTACTCGGGCCCTGATAACTTTCTAACGGTGGCATAGATTTCAATAACCAACACACCATTAGATTTCTCTCATCAAACTGAGTCGAACGGTACCCAACATGACCACATTCCGACGAAAAAATTTTTGGTTTCTTCAGGTACCATTGGGAGACCTCATACAATCGAAAAAAATTTTTCAAGGATGTGTGTAAAATGGTATTTCCTGAACCGTCTCATCGAGCTGTTATCAAAATGCTAATTGCCAGCTCTGTATCTTCAAAATTGGCCAAATTCGGCATGGAGGGATAACGGAAAAGAATCCAATTTGATTCATTATTTCAATCATGATTTTGTTATCACAGTAGTCGAATTTACAATCTTTTATGTAGTCCGAACAATAACAATCACAATTATAATATTAATTCTGCGTTCGTGAGGCATTAGGCGGACAAATTGTTCTCAATTGCAGTTCTATGGCAAAGATATAGGATTGAGCAACTGCCTGGTCATCAAAGTATAAATCTCGCAGGGGAATATATTCAAATACGCAAAGAACAGTCTAACTCTAACCCATACTGCGAACATATGAACACTTGTTGGCGTAAGGTTTGCCTAGCTGAAGCTATTTGTTTCAAAACGAATGATGTGAATTTATTTGTGTTTTATATCAGGAGTCATGTGTTCATGTGTGCTTCAGTTAACTGGGCTTATTGTTGTAGATTGATGTTCCAATAGGTGCTTTCGGTAGCTCTTTTGCGAACTGCAACATAACATAGACGAAACAAAAATGATTTAAAGTTAACGACATCTGACACTATCCCTTTCTTTTTAATCACTTTCACAAATATTACTCACAATATTGCGGAACCGCAGACACAGAGATGCGGCCCCAATGTAACTTTTAGGGGCAACCATGAAATGCTAAATGATATACGAAACCTAGACCTTAGCCTCAGCCTATGCTGCTAAGGTATTTATATGAGCTGTATACTAATCCACATCTCCCAATTTTGGTAAGATCATTTTCACTAATTTTTGCCAATTTTGAATAAATTTTTCCAAATTTCCTCTATTTTGTGCCAATTTTACCTCAATTTCAGCCAATTTTCACCCTGTTTGGCCATATTTAGGCTAAAAGTTTCGGGCGGAATGAGGCTGAGTTGCGAGGCCTTCGGCAGAGAAGGGGGTGGAGGTAAATTTGTCTTGCCGGGGAGGGGAAGGAGTCTACCAGTAAGGGGTATCACATTACCACCTTATCAATACATATCTACTAAACCTAACCCGAAGTTACGGGCTGCGACCGTCCGAAATAAACAACTCCTTTTTCTAATGTTAAAAAGTCCGGCTCCTAAAAGTAACATGCGTGCAAAATGCGAGTTTGCTTGTTACATAAATTAAAACCACATTAAATTTAGCACTATTAAATGATAACTACTAAAGGATACCTTTTCAAAGTGAAACTGAAATATTTATATTTTAAATCTTGAATCGCACCAAAACTTAGCACAGCTCTAGCCAAATCTAATGTGTCTTGAAATGCAAAACTTTGAATGTTTAATATGGTTGTGCCTCAAGGAATACGCATGCTTTGAAATTTGAATTATTGTAGCAGCAAGAACCCAACACTCAATAAAAATACCTTCATTAACGGTTTTATGTCCATTAATGCACTGTTGAATCCGCGTATATTAAGAATTGTTCTCTAGACTAAGTTTGTTGCGTTGTATTTTTGTCCTTGCGCTGTCATTGACCTGCTTTGCAACGTTTCTTTACTGAAAAATGCAAAAATTTCAAAATAGTTCTTTCCGTGCGTCGCTTACAATCCACGCATTCAGAGATGTATTGTCCACGTCGACCGGCGTGTGTGATATCTTGCGAAGCTGTCCAATTAACGTGGGCATGAAAAGCTAAATATAGTAAAAGCTTTAAACTGTATTAGTTGTTTTATTTAGGTTTTTACAAACGTAATACCATTACAAACTGAACTGTCCAAAAAACAGCTTTCAAAATTCTGCCGTTGCTTTGTGCCGTTTACATAACGCACGAATTCATGATGCACGAATGAAATTTGTGCATGTGCACATTTTCAGATTTCGCACTTTTGTGCTCGTTGATCAAACGCTACTCAAAATGGCATGATCTTCGTACACAATTTTGCTGTAATTGATTATGTACATGATCTCATGTGTATTTTGCCTGTTTGCGACGTCGACAGTGCAGTGATTTTACTTAATATGGTCGCGATCATAAAACGTTATCATGAAATGAGTTTCAAGTGAGCGCAGCCATTAAATCTTGTTCCTAGATTTTTGATCAGTGACTCCAAACAGCATGGGTTTTGTATCTCAAATTGTGACCGGGTACATGAGCAAACTGTGTTTTGTTCGCCGTAATCTGTTGCTACGAATGTGTGTTGATCTGACAGATCAGGAACTTGGGTGTATGCGTTTAAAGTTGTCTCAAACACAAATAATTATTGCTTAAGCTGAGGTGAAATATAATGTATTGTATACAACAAATTATGCTGTTTGTAGTTTCAATATATTAGACGTGCGGCCTCGCCGACATATGCAAAATATGTCCGTGGTACGACAAAGCGTGCAAGGTGATTGCGATAAACGCGATTATGGTAATAGTCACAACATAGATGGAACCGGGCCTCCATATTGTGTTCCGTTGATCTGTAGAACCGGCCGAAGTATTGACTGGGGAATTGGTGATAACGGTCACAGTATTGACCCGGTGACCCGATCTATTGACAAGGCAATTTCCAAACCAGCCAATGCGTAATATATGTGGCAATTCGTAAAAGAAACGATGTTGAAAAATAATTGATAAATGTTTGGCAAACCGTTGTTACAGATAGATCATCATATCGTTTTCGGTGCACGGGTATTTGAAGCCCTATGCCGTACATGGGTAGGGGCACCCAAAGGTACCAGCAGGCCGGGCCGAGTACAGGCTCAAGTCCTGACTCCGCGCGTATCGGGGTAGCAGTGAATATTCGTGACGCACATGATCCTACATATTCATCAGTTTTTTCTACTGATGAAATCACTAGGTTGTTCCGTCTTAGCGGCATCAACAAAACGTAGTGGTGTTGTTTAGTAAAACATGTCCTGAAGATTTTGTGGGCCTTTTAAGTTCCCGCTGTTAAAATCATATACTAGGTGACTTCCTTAAAGGACCACTTCGTAGTTCCCTTTATTAAAGAGTGGCTGCTGTCATCGAAATGACTAAATTGATTACTTGTACTGACGGATGTTCAATAGAGTGCATGTTTCTCTTTTTTAGCGGCCTGCGTTGAAAAGGCATTGGATATCGGTACAAAAACTTGAACAATGCACTCTGAACAATTTCACTGTATTCTTAAGATTCGTTTATAACATTAATACCTTTCTTTTTAGGTGACTTATTAGGAGAGATAGCTGCCGACTAGCAGTTTCAAGAAGTTTGAATTGCGAAAAAGCTAAAATTATTTTATGCCATTAATTTAAACCTTATACATAAAACTCAGAATGTTTATTTTAAAGTCGTTTAATGTAGTCGTTTTTTAACCGAACGGGTTGAGTCAGATTTGTACCGACATAGCTTAACCCTTTAACGTCTGATCTAATGAGTATACGTTAAAATGTGCCGAAAAACTCAAGCCGGCACCAGGAACTGAACCTGCGTTTACGCTTGAAAATGGCTTCCGCATGCTACATAACAATCTGGCAATCTCTTGCTCGGTTCATTAAGGTTCCTCTGTGAAGCAAAAAGAAAGATCAGTATACTTTCAAAACAAAGATCCATTATGACAAACCCGTTTAACACAATTCACAACATCATCTGTACACACTGGTGAACATTGGGAGTTAAACGGTTAAGCAATAGGCTTTAAGTTATTTCCAATTGTTGTAATAATTTATATTACTTAGTTAGAAATAAATGGCACAAGTGGTTACGTTTACCACTATTTTTGCAAAAAAAATTATTATGAAATATTTCAGATTTAGATCACTTTCTGGAAATTATACATTAGCTCTTAAGAAAGACTTTTTGATTATAGAGATTTAAAGCATAAATAGGTGTCGAAAACCGAACTACCATCACGTGGACAATACCCATATGCAACGTTACTGCACATAGTCGCAAGGTTCTGATGATTCCATCGCAATTCTTGTACCAAAACAACAAGAAAAATAATAGTCTTTAATATCCCGACTTTTAGGCACTTATTAAACATTATAGTAAATATGCTCTCGCATTTTTAAATAATCACTAAAAATATTACATAGCTACTAAAAATTTAAACACATATGAATAGATTATTTGATATCTTCAGAATGTTATTGTGGAGATGATGTATATCATATATAGTCTGTATACATAGAGGAGGTACTAGAGTCGTTAATGACAAAGGAAGAATGCCGTGATAGGAATAACGATCACCATCGAAAATTGTTCTGGAAAATAAAATATAAGAACATGGTTCTTATCATTTGACGTTCACATTATAAAAGCACCCAAATTTTTAGATGTAGGGCCTAAAAGTTAAACTTGCTGTTTTACAAACCGAAATCTACTAATTGCTAGTACATGTATATTTCCGTAGTTCTGTCGAAAACAAACTAAATAAAAAGTGCCTGTGCTTACATTGTAGAAGGAGAGAATAACTGTCATTGCTTTTATATCTATTGTTGCGCAATGTGTTTATGTAATATAATAGCCTTTTTTATATAAAATTATATCTTTGACGAATTTTGGTATAGGACAGCTAACTGAACAGGGCTTATTTGCTCTGCCGGTGAATATATGCTAATAATGAACGACAACATAAATGCAGTGCTAGAGTAATTTTATCAACTTCACAATTATTCAGGCTGTCAGGTCGCTAGCCCAAATAATTGCAAGCTGGATGGTGAATTCGTGTAATTTATGGCCAGTGTAGTAATGTTTTAGGAACGAAAGTGAAAGGCATAGTATACGTTCTCAATATAAGTAAGGGAATCTTTTCCCTTTAGCTTAAGCTAAGTTTCTTATTTATTAGCCTTAATATCTATACGCTTGGATCATAGTTTTTCAACGAAAGTATCGGCTGAGTAGCTCTGTATTAGAGCAAAAGAGGGGCGGCGGTAAAGCCTAAGGTATTCTGTCGATATTTTCTGATATTCAATATATATATATACATTGTAATTGATTTTCGAAGTATATATAAAATCTACAGCCATACCAGAATTTTTGTTTCAAATTGGTTTCCAGGAGTTTGTAATATATTGCTCACGAAAAAGACAAAGTTACACCGCTAAAGGTAACTTGTCATGGGCCCCTGATTTTGTACCACAGTAAAAATATTTACTGTTATATACTTATGTATTTGCAGTTGTTGAATAAAACTTATTGCTTTTATTGTTTGGTGGTAAAGGAAGAGCATCTAGTACTATTTATACTTCAATCTCAGACAAATTAAAGAGGCATCGGCATTTATCACTTTACAATAAAATAAAACCAACCAGAGAAAGAAATTCGAATGTTAAGATAAAAATAACGTTGCTTCCGTGAAGGGTACTAAAAAGGGGAAAATAGGGCCAAAAAACCCACATCTGGACCCCTGAACCAGACCTCAAATCAAAAAACGCTCGGGTAAATCGACTATGCCGGTGCGAATGAGCGTAAGATCATGAAAATCGGTTAAGTCGTTCTCGAGTTATCGCCAATCAAACACACACGGAATTTAAAAAAATCTCACCCCTGCAACACACAATCTCCACCACGTTTTACTATTCTGCGAAAATCTACATTGGCGTGAGTGTTGGTATTTCCTAAAATTTGATCTTTACCATAAAAATTGTGGTGAACATAAAACGAACAAGTAACAGTGAATATCCGTCTACAGACAGTATATGCCTGAAAGCAAATTTCCTGTCTAAAACCCGCGACATATTCAACGGCTAGAACAAGTGCAAATCAACAAGCTTCTCAACACGCGCGAAACATAAACAGTCCTTAGTCCGTGACTGTCACTGGCCCTCACTTACTATACTTTACATTTTCCACATGCGCATTCCCAAACCCTATGGTGCGGGTGAAATTTGTCTGAGATCGAAGTATAAATAGTACTAGATGCTCGTCCTTTACCACCAAACAATAAAAGCAATAAGTTTTATTCAACAACTGCAAATACATAAGATATATAACAGTAAATATTTTTACTGTGGTACAAAATCAGGGGCCCATGACAAGTTACCTTTAGCGGTGTAACTTTGTCTTTTTCGTGAGCAATATATTACCAACTCCTGCAAACCAATTTGAAACAAAAATTCTGGTATGGCTGTAGATTTTATATATACTTCGAAAATCAATTACAATGTATATATATATATTGAATATCAGAAAATATCGACAGAATACCTTAGGCTTTACCGCCGCCCCTCTTTTGCTCTAATCACAGAGCTACTCAGCCGATACTTTCGTTGAAAACTATGATACAAAGCGTATAGTATAAGGCTAATAAATAAGAACCTTAGCTTAAGCTAAGGCCAAGATTTTACTTTATATTGAGAACGTATACTATGCCTTTCACTTTCGTTCCTAAAACATTAATACACTGGCCATAAATTACACGAATTCACCATCCAGCTTGCAATTATTTGTAGCGACCTGACAGCCTGAATAATTGTAAGTTGATAAAATTACTCTAGCACTGCATTTATGTTGTCGTTCATTATTAGCACATATTCACCGGCAGAGCAAATAAGCCCTGTTCAGTTAGCTGTCCTATACCAAAATTCGTCAAAGATATAATTTTATATAAAAAAGGCTATTATATTACATAAACACATTGCGCAACAATAGATATAAAAGCAATGACAGTTATTCTCTCCTTTTACTACAGTGTAAGCACAGGTATTTTTTATTTAGTTTGTTTTCGACAGAACTACGGAAATATACATGTACTAGCAATTAGTAGAGGTTGGTTTGTTAAACAGCAAGTTTAACTTTTTAGGCCCTACATCTCAAAATTTGGGTGTTTATAATGTGAACGTCAAATGATAAGAACCATGTTCTTATATTTTATTTCCAGAGCAATTTTCAATGGGTATCGCCTATCCACGGCATTCTTTTGCCATTAAAACCACCTAGTACCTCGTCTATGTATAATACTATATATGATATACATCATCTCCACAATAACATTCTGAAGACGTTATAACGTTAGAAAATAGAACAGTTTAGAGCGGGGGTACGGGGGTGGCGGAGTAATTTCATACCGATGCAAAAATTTTCACGTTGTGACAAATGAAGATCGAGAGTCACGTTGACTTGTGCATTCTAAAAATAGTAAAAACCAAAAAATATCAATGAAAAACATAATCAATAAATGAAATGTATGTGATTTCTTTAGCGATAACCATTCTATAGATATGTTAACAAATATTATAAATAATAAAGATTAGGATACGCAGATTTAACTTTTACTAACCTAAGTATATTAAAAATTGTGACAATGTTTGCAATTTCTATAATGCAAAGGAATCAATTTTTTTGGTTCAGTAACATAAAATGTAAGTAAGAGATGGGGGTCCGATTATATATATATATGATATACTTATAATATAACTTATATATGATTTACATCATCTCTACAATAACATTCTGAAGACTTTATAACGTTAGAAAATAGAACAGCTTAGAGTGGAGGTTCGGGGCAGGCGCAGCCCCCGACTTAGACTTATTATATGCTTCATATAAGGACCTTAGCTTAGGCTAAAACTTAGTATATTGAGAATGGCATGGCAAGCATTATATTTTACGCCCCTCAGGGTTACTTGGGCCATATGGGTGTACAATATGAACGTCAATAACATAACAGACAAACTTGAATCATGGCAGACGCTGGGCATGAGTATTCGTCGCCAACTAATGGCATTCCTTTGTCGAAACAGCTTATAGCCGGCATCCTACAAAAAGTCAAAAAATTTTGGGTTTTAGACAGGCTTAAGATACTTATGCACGAAATGTTGCTTTCTGCGACTACACTAATGCACATAAAACCGAATCTGACCCAACTAACTAACTTAAGGTATGAAAATTTGATACCATGGCCGCACAAAAGCAGTTGGTTGTCTTCGTCAACCCATGCACATCACATACGCAATTGCAACTGGCTAACATAAAAACGGAAAATTAAATGGCATTCAAAGGGCAGACAAAATTTATAAACGCTTCCATTCGAGACATAAAACACCAGGAAGGGTTAAATAATAAATGTTATGTTTCCTCGCAAATATGTTAGTTAAATATTTATGTATGATTTTAGATTGTTGTATAGACTAAGCAAACTAATTCCACTCAGTAGAAGCATAATGAAAACGAGGCGCTTTGGAGACGATTGATAGGCGAGCGAAAATTCGATCTATGACGGTTGAATTAAACGTGTGAAAGGTCACTACAGTACGACCCAGAAAAGATTGTCGCATTTCGAGCTAGTGGCTCCTCGAGATTTCGAAACTATTTAAATTATAATAAATTCTATTTTTAGAACAAATTTATTTCGAGTGATTCGCGACCGAGGGACACCAATTTTTGGCGGGTAAAGTAAATTTATATATATACCATATATAGTTGGTGAAAATGCTTAACGCTTTAATTTATAAGGTGTATACGTAAAAGTATCTACAGAGTAAAAGTATATAATTATATTTTATACCGAAACAAATGATGCTTTTGGCTAGCATGCAATAACAGAATCCTCAGAAGAATGCGGTAGCCTAGTTGAAACCAGCCGAGCTAAGCGAGCGGAGTTTCCACTGAAGGCGCGAGGGATAAGGTCGCAAAACATTTTTGTCTGTCGCTGTCACTCCCAATTTATTTTCGGATGGATAGATTTCAATAAATGTTTTATTCGATACCAAAACTGACGATGATGCATCTTTTGGTTGAATGCGAATAGCTACCCTGGTCAAAATTGCGTTTTAAAGAAATCTGCCAAATCTGGCCATACGGGTACCAGTGTTGCGCAGACGTTGTCTCGAGACACAGGCTTCACCCAGCTCATCGAGATATACATTATTGAACATGACTATTTGTAGAGCCACTAACTGGGCCACTGTGAGCCCGAATATGACTGTTCGGTGATTAGATTTGCCAGAACTGTGATTTTTCAAATTACGGCGTGTTATTGCCTGTTTTTGTATTACAAATGTCTTTAAGGTGATCAAGCACACTGAATATGATGTTTTTGTTACATATCACACAACTTGACAAAATTACCTGTTCATGGGGTTTCAAAGGTTCTTTGGTCGAAGAACTCGATTTTCAAAATGTAGTCTGTGTTAATTTCCGTTATGTATTGCGGGTAGCAAGAATATTTTCTATATAGGTTATTATCAACGCTACAATGATTTGGTTGTCTAGACTCCAGTACTTATATTCCATGCATTTTTATAGATTGTCACAATGCTTAGTATCCATGATCTTGATTTCAAGAATATAGTCGATCTTGAGTAGCTTGGTTATGTACTTGGTAGGCGACATCTAGAATGCTCTACATATTTGTTTTTCGGCATACTGAATAGAGTGGTTTGGTTACTAGAGACCACCACGAATATTTTATACGTTTTCAGGTTTTTCCTGTGTTTAGGGTGAATGAACCCAATGTCCAGAATATAGTAGTCTGTCTTCAGTAGTTTGGTTTGTTTTGCGTATAGAGCTGTAAACACAATCTATATAGATTATAAATGTCGATAGGACCGTATCAGGCGTTACCCCCTAAGGTTTGGACCTCTAATCTAGTCTATCCCGCCGCCGCCACACGCTCCAGGCGCGCGCGAAATTTTCGTAAATTTACAAAAATAGGGTGAAAAGTTGCAAACAGTGGTGTAAATTGATAAAAATGGAGGAATAATAAAATATTGCTAAGAACCGAGAGAAAAATATTTTAAAAATTTCAGAAATTTAGCACCTTCCCCGAGACCATCTACCTTTCTAAGCCGATGGACATTCGACACCAATCATATTGGTATGTGTTTTTGGAATGGCCTATTCGGTGAAAAATTCAAGGAAGTGGTCCACCATATTTTCAGCTATGCCCCCATACTCTCTGGACCCCTAATCATCTCATACCCCCAAAAGCAATCTCGTCCAGATGTTTTCAGTGGGCTTATGATCAATGAGGTTTCACGGTTTTCAATGAGTTCAAGGTTCCGGAGGTTTTATGGTGGTATATACACCAAAAACAGCCTGCTACAAGTGATCACTACCCAAAACCACAACTTATAAATGAAAAACGCTGCGTTTCACCCTCCATGCGAGAAACTTGATATTTTCAAGAATGGTCTACATTAGAGTTGCAGCCGGGTCCGGGTCCGGGTATTCCGGGTATTTTTCGAAGAAAAATCCGGGTCCGGGTCCGGGTATTTACCTCCAACAAATTCCGGGTCCGGGTATTCTTCCAAAGAAAATTCCGGGTCCGGGTCCGGGAATTGTAAAAATACCCGGACCAAAGTTCAACAGTGTTGCTGTTGCCATATATACGCATTGAGCAAGGGCGTTGGATCATGTAAAGCGTTGAAATGAAACAGCATTCGTTTCTTGATATTGCGTTTATACCTGATCGCGTTCGTTAGCGTGTAGCAATAATTGCGTTCTTTTGTGCAAAAAGCTAAGGTCAAAAATAAGGTGGTTAGGGCTGGCAATCGACTCCGAATGTTTTGTACCTAAGTACTATATATACGACGTATAGCACGAGAGTAACAACGCATGGTTTAGAAACCCAGACTGAAAAACCTTGTGACAGTTCGTACGTTGTTAACGCCTTGCAAAGATATGTAAACAAGCGAGTATATTTCTATTTTAGAAGCGAGCCTAGGAATTTCAGTATTCTCGCCTCTAGTAGGTGCGCATCTTCTCCATTGTTTCGACATTATGGCCCTGGCTATTTTACCCCCTTACAATTTTTATTCTCTCGTCAACTTCTGGGTATTCCGGGTATTTTTGTTTCAAAATTCCGGGTCCGGGTATTTGCCTCCAACAAATTCCGGGTCCGGGTATTTCCAAAAATTCCGGGTCCGGGTCCGGGTATTTCTTTCCAAAAATTCCGGGTCCGGGTCCGGGTATTTCTTTCCAAAAATTCCGGGTCCGGGTCCGGGTATTTCTTTCCAAAAATTCCGGGTCCGGGTCCGGGTATTTCTTTCCAAAAATTCCGGGTCCGGGTATTAATTTTTAACTTTTGCAACTCTAGTCTACATCCTACGTTTTCCAACTGTTTCTAAATTTTCTAGTGCGCAATGGGTACCGTCTTTGTCGAAATCCTGCGCGTTGGACGAACCACTGCAGCTTTTCTAAGCTGAAATATTTGTATAAACTATAACTGTTATGTTCTGACTACGATTATGTAAGTTGACAAGCTTAAACTGGTAAGTTCACTCCCATCAAGCTGAAAACCCATGAACTGCTTGCATTAAAACGTGCCTTAATGATCATACCTCACTGGAATACACATTCTCTTACGCCGCAGAAACAGTCGGATGAGCGATTCGAATCAATACATGATCGATACAACCAGTTATGTACACTGCAATTGGCTTACATTCCTGCTCTACGTGAGACAATAACTGGTTAACCAAAGCCTTAGGTATAACATATCGAACCGATCTTTCTACCACATTATTCTATCTAGCAATAAGTGTATGTGTTTAACATAAAATAGGTTATAAAATTCCCACTAAAAATCTATTTAAAACACGCAGTTTAAACAGTCGTTTTAAAACGAGTGAATTTCATTTCAGCTTTCTGGAACCAAATTTAAAAAGAACCCATTTAAATTCTTTTAAATCGATAACCGAAATCGAAACCATTTTCAGTTTTGCCATATCTGTGCACAAATCTTATAGTGTTCCCACATTACATGACTAAAAGAATATTCAACACGAAAGAGTGAATACAATAATAGTTTGTAGTATCATATTATATACAACATAAATTTATCACAAAAACAGAGATTACATTAAATATTTAAAGCATATGAGTATAGAGCAAAATCGTGAAAACCAGTAACACCACCCACCAAACAAAACTCAATCACATCATAACATAAAAGTACAGCTAGCGGCAGAATGAATATAAAATATAGCGTAAACATGACGACACAGCTCACAATACAAGATTTTAAAATTGCCTGATATCTACGTCAGTCAATTTTATCATATCTCTAATGCTGCTGTGGAGCTAATATTGTTTGTGTAACGCAAAACTGAAGTTGCTTTAAAGCTGAAATAATTGCACCATCAGTATGGACTATAACTGTTCAGTTCTAACCAAGTTTAGTTTAGAAAATCTTATCGACAAACCCTAAGCGGTAGGTTCAATCCCATCTAGCTGAGACCGTAAAAATCGCTTGCATTAAAACGTACCTTAATGACCACACCTCACTCTAATACGCAGCTATTCTTTTACCCATCAAGAAACAACGGACGGTATTGAATAGCTTTATCGAAACAATGTTTAAGACAGCAAAACTCAGTTAAATCAACTGGCATGATTTCACAATGCACAAGTTCGGTCTGTATCGAACTGATCCCCAAAGCGGAATAGCTCCACCAAAGCTGTAATGCCTCAGTCGCTGTAAAAGTAGAAACTGCGAATTACTACGCTTAAACACGACCTTGTCACAGAACCTTGTCCAAGCTAGCCCCACAAAACGAAATAGCTCGAGTTGATAATAAAATTAGGCAAATTTTAATAATATTATGCAATAACAAACAATAAAAATACAACAAAATATGTAATTGCAAACGTACCATGAGGGATAAACTACATAGTCGGATTGTATATGCCTGACCTTAAATGCCAAAGTCGCCGCTTCTTAAGAAATCTGCTCATAAAAATTTTCTCAGCTTTGTAATCGTCTTGGCTACGCGCTCATCAAAAAACTTGTCAAACGCAGTTATTTGCAGTATAGACACTTTCAAATCACAGAACCCTGTTTATTCCTTCCTGTAATGACAAGCACGGTAAAACATTTTATATAATCAGTTTTAAAAAACTTAGAGAGTTATTTTCTCCTGCTGGCACTTATAATGCCTTACATATTGAATGCATAGCATGCAGATGCTATTGCTTGTATTCTGCTCAACAACTCTAAAGCTTTAGTCTAAAAATTTAATCAGACTTTTAAAAAATTAGAACTTAGAGAGTTATTTTCTCCTGTTGGAACTTATAATGCCTTCGGTATTAAATGCATAGCATGAAGATGCTATAGCTTATATATATTCTGCTCAACAACTCTAAACCTTTCATCAGAAATCTTTAGTCTAAAATTTTTATCAGACTTTTAAATAATTAGAAGTTAGAGAGTTATTTTCACCTGCTGGCATTTATAATGCCTTCGGTAATGAATGCATAGCATGCAGATGCTATTGCTTATATTCCGCACACCATCCCTTAAAAAGTACCTCATTGTAGCATTTAAATGCAACTAAAGAGAAAAAATATCAAAATCTATTTATGGGTATATCGAAATAAACACTACGAATTTGAAAAAAGACCGTTTAACGGGTTAAGTAACTTTATAAGTCCATCGCTCAACTGCAAATAGCAAGAAACTAAAGTAGTTAAAGGTTTGAAAATGTCACTCGCTGGGGGTATTTTTAAAGTTTGGGTCATAGGTCGAAATATTTGTCCTCACAAATGTGTTACATATCAAAAATGTAGCATTCGGTGACAATAGTGTGAAGGCATGCCGTTCTATTTTTACATCAGCCATTGATTTCTTAGAAGTGTTATAACTCAAAATGTCACGGTATAGTTTATGGTCGAAATGGCAAAGTCGACAATCGGTGTAGGTCTTGTGCGATTTTCGGCAAGAAATCGTTACGATAGCTGAGTGCACAATTAAATTTTATTTCGTGCCATTCATAAAATTTCGAAAATACTTCAGCGAGATAAGTTGTGTGTAATATAGACAAATAGAAGAATATATTTTTTGTGCACCGTTAGGCTCGATTTGTGGAAACTTCGGTCACACTGTTCCGATAATCCCAAAGAGAGAAATTACATTCCGCTCGCAAGCCAAACCCAACAACAGTTGTGACATTTCTAAGCAGTACGCTTCTCAAAGATCGTGAGCTATAACTATATCATTAAACTGTTTCCTCTGCAATACCTCTCCTATCAGCATAATTCGACTTAGTTAGTTTATTAGGGTTCACCAGACTGTTACCATCTTTCACATTAACCACAACCATCCTAGTTCCATCACTGAAGTCTGCAGCTCCGGGGCTGTATCCTGTGTATCCAGAGTTTGTTCCGACAGGCCTGTGAGATAAATCGACTACCTCGCGGTTGTCAGTTTGCTTTGCAGTCATCTGCCGCTGCTGAGCCAGTGTAACAAATACGTGTTCAAATGTTACTTGTGCAATACTGTAATCCTCAATAATCGAACGATATTTGGCACCTAAGCGATACATTGCTCCAAATATAGCAGACAAAGTCAGCGACATTTCTTCAACCGTGCCGGACGAAATTCCCGATACTTTGTGAGAAGATGACTGCGTTCCGATCGACACCTCATACTTAAGAGTTGCTAGATTCTCTTCAACCAAAACCGAAGTAGGTAGTTCAGAACGGAGGTCAATTTTAAAATTGCTGATCATCTCATTATATTCGCTCGATGAAAGGTGTTTGTCGCTGCTCGTTAAAGCATGACTGTCGTCCGCCGGTTCGCCTGATATAATTCGCCCACGCCTCATTCGAATTTCAACGACGTACCGATTACCAAGCTTATTTTTTAAATACTGAACGCCACCAATCGCACCAAATTCTCCGGCAACCATAAACGCGATGCGATCACACATAACTTCACATTCTTCCATTGTATGGCTCGTCAACACAACGGCAGACGTTTGCTTACGACTGGTAATAGCCGTCCAACAATGACGTCGCGCACCCGGATCCATTCCAGTTGTCGGCTCGTCAAGTAGAACTAACTCTGGGCGGTTGTCCATTAGAGCCAGTGCTAGCTGTAGCTTTCGTTGGTTACCACCAGACAGTGTACGACTTAATTTAAAAATATTGTCACAGAGATCAGTTTTCTCAACGAGACTCGAGCAGAAAGCAGAAGCAGCATCCGAACGAATACCGCGTAAATACGCAAACACTCGTAGATGTTCCTGGACCGACAGATAATCAAATAAAATACAATCCTGCGGGCAATAAGCTAGCATACCGTTGAAAACACCTGAGCTCTTCGATATATTTATACCCCCGATTCGAGCAATACCGTGCGATGGACGAATATAGCCCGTCAACATCTTAAATAATGTCGTTTTTCCAGCACCATTTATGCCTAGCAAGCCAAAGCATTGACCCTGAGGCACTCCAAACGTTACATCAACCACAGCGGGACTTGAAGAACCCGGATACGTTTTGCTAAGCCGCTCCGAGGTTAGTATATCCCCAGGCATATCGAGGCTAGCGCAATCGGTAGTGTTCAATAACCGATCTGCTTCAGCTTCAACATCAGGGTCTTTTGTGGTGCCAATACAACTAACCGGAATTGTTGATTTACCGCGATGAAGAGCTTTTGATGCATTTGAGCTAACAAACTGCTTTACATGGCCCCATATTTGACTCAGCTGAACTGGCACGTCAACGTTTAAATATTCCGCCAGTACCGCGAGTGCTAGATAAACCATACCGGCAACAAGACATTCAACAACATGCTTGCCCAAAAATTCCATTCCATAAATATTACCAAAAGGATGATCGAATTCTCGATAGCTCTGA
Organism: Trileptium ribeirensis; assembly: GCA_030248225.1. Lineage (NCBI taxonomy): Eukaryota > Metazoa > Nematoda > Enoplea > Enoplida > Thoracostomopsidae > Trileptium > Trileptium ribeirensis. The sequence continues at coordinate 35,993 of JASANE010028643.1, read as the reverse complement.
GTCTCAGTCACAAAATCCGATTGTGATAACAAATAGGCAAGAACCATGACAGCTTCGGAAATATAGTATGGCGGTAGCACGCGGAGACATATATTCGCATGCGATGCCCATGGAAATGGACAATCATGTTCGTCCTGGGTACCGTACACCATTTTCATTCGGACGCAAATTCGATAGCCCATCTCGAGTGTAGCCAAAATCGGACCAGCGATTATACTAAGTATTGTCAACGTGGTTAGAACATTTTCGACGCCAGACTTGGTCGAAAACAAAAACGAAAGCAAGTAGACAAAAGTTGTTGCTGTAAAGCCGTACGGCAACGCCAAAAACACAAATGGTCCCAAATTATTTCGAAACGGTCCTGGGAATAATGCCATTAGGCCAATAATCGCCGCTAGAGTAACGACGAAAACGACAAAATCAATACAAACATTACTTACCCAATAAACAACCGGGTTCGTTCCCACGATACGCTGAAGTCGTTTAAGACCCGACGACTTTTCATACATTATAAAAATTACAACCCCAAACGTTGCAAACAAAAACGATTGAACGAGAAACAATGCCGCAACGATTAGCGTAACAATTGTGCTCGTGATATGTTCGGCTGATAAATCGTCGGCAAGATTAATTTTCATTCGAACAATCTTTAATCGAACACCAACCGCATTTCGATCAATATCGTATTTTGCCGCAACCTCAGGCGTAACTAACGATTGAAGTAACGCATTAGTAAGGGCGTTATGCATTGCTTGTTCGCTATCATCTCGCGTGTGCAAAGTGATGAGGTGCGGTCGAAGCCTTTGTTCAGCGTTCACTTTGCTTGGGTCTCGTTTCGCAAACACAAACCCGCCCAAAACTATTTGACGTGTTTCATTGACGGCAATAATCCATTCCCGCGTAAGAACACTAGAAGTTAAGTTCAAATATTTTAAACTATTCAAATTGTAAATAATGTCCGATGTCGGTAACTGGCTGTGGGGAACAAGCGAGCGAGCCCGATTGCTGCCTCCATGGGTTTCGCTGCAATGCACTGCGCAATCACGGCAGACTCTAATCTCTTCTCGTGCAAGCAACGCCGGAACCGATGCCTTTCTTAAAGCCATAGCATCTGCTTTAAAATCAGGGCAAGACAAATAACTCCACGGTCCTCCGCTGTTATCTCTAAAGCTAGGGTGGCACCGAGTACTAAGGCCATGTTCTAGTAGGGCATCAACTACCGGGATTGATTGCATAGGCGCTTCGTTCGTAGCCGGGTCGTTATCTTGCCACTGCTCATCATTGTCCAGGTAGAACAACGTGTTGCTTTTCCGATATGGAACCCACGGAACAATATTAGAAACAGAACCCGCCGATGGGTCACCAGCTATGTCGACCCCAATCAAAAGCAACAGCAACACGAATGTCAAGGGAAGCACAAACTGATAAAAGAGAACAGCTGGCGAGCGACGTGTATAGTGAAAACGTTTAAGCAGCAAGCCGACAAATTGATACCAAAGCGCTAGGAAAGTCCCGCGTGGAATATAGATATTGCGCTTTTCATTGTCTGAAATTTCGATCGCAGTTTTTTCGTTTTCCTTACTGCCATTATCGTTTGTACTGCGATCAAAAGATGATACTAAAGAGACTTGACGATATACATCGCTAAGTCCAGTGACAGTGAAAAATATTTCTTCTATAGACGAATCAGCAATGCCATATGACCTGTAGCCAAGCTGAGATCGGTGATTTTCAAGCCTCTGCAATAATTTAGCAAAAACTTCATGCTTTGCTAACGAATGTGCTACTTTGAAGACAATTTCATTCTCGTGCTGCTCTGATATTCCGTCATCAGCATCCACTGCTCCGGCAACAACAGTCTCGCTGCCGCCCATTGGAAAAAGATTTTTTATCTCTTGCTCGAAAAAACAACTAAGTTTCTGCTTTACGTCGTCACGCGAAATTGTGTCAGGTATGTCAAATGTCACGCGGGTACCGGCGCCATACCTGTGCTTAAGGTCCATCGGTGAGCCACAACAAACCAGCTTCCCACCGCTAATAATCGCAATGCGATCGGACAAGATATCAGCTTCTTGTAAATGATGTGTTGACAAAACAGTGGTTGTTGTTTCTTTATGAACAAGCAATAAGTCCCATATAGCTCTACGAGAATATGGATCAACGCCAGATGTAGGTTCATCCAGTAAAACCACAGATGGCTTCCCCAAATATGCTATCAAAAGCGACAGCTTCCTTTTTTGGCCCCCGGACAGTTGCGTCGCAAGTGTCTTTTGAACAGATGAGCTGTCCATGCCCAGAGTTCTTAAAGATTCCGCAATATCGTCGATTAAGTTTTTCGCCGATTGCCCACGTAACTGAGCTGCTTTCAGCGACGCGTAGAAATAAATGTGTTCTTCGACGGTTAACGACGGGTATAAAACGTCGTACTGCGGCACAAACGATAAGTGCTGCGCAATTAACCGGCGGCGTGAATTGCTACGAGAAGGGACATGCAAACGCCCGACAAAAATGTCACCTTCAGTAGGATCCACTAGTCCAACAACCGAATTAAGCGTTGAACTTTTGCCAGCTCCGTTTTGCCCAAGAAACGCTGTTATTTCAGCTTGACGAAACGTAATCGATAGCGTTTGCACGCCAACCTGACCGTTTGGATAAATCTTCGTTAGGCTTTCTATTCGCAGGCCATCTGCCGAACACGCAGAAAGCTTGCCATCAACTGTAGACTCATTTAGATCACCGGTAGCAATCTTACCATCGAGATTTTTGAACGACAGTTTGCCGTAACAGCTATACCAATATTCAGGCAGAAACAAAAACCATGGCTTGTGGGAGACACCATATTCGCCCGGATATATCATTTCAATATACCATGCTAGAAACAGGTAAAATACTGTGTCAAGTATCAGCCAAACAATGCATATTCCAAAACCGGCAAAGCCGTCTGTGGTATATTTACTGGCAAATAAATTATCAGCGTTCAGCCCAATCCATATACTTTCGAAACTACTAATATATCGAATTCCTAGCGACAATGGGACTACAGGATGAAAACAAACAATGTAAACGCCAAACAAAAACAATCCGTTAAATCTTTCCGGTGAAGCTAGTAGAGCGTAAACAATGATGATAGCCACAAGGTGCACAAATGTAAATAGCGTCGTTGAATGACGTGACGAGTTTAGCGCCGCCGCGAAACAGAAAACCATCGAAAGTTGACTGGTATTGTAAGCTACGAGCAGTAGTACTAGCCATCCCGGTGATGTTCGCTCGAAAATATTTACGGGTAAAAAATAAATTATAAGCGCTACAATTGCCGTAAGCGGTACCAGAATTAACGAATAGAAAAGCCACCACGAAAACCGCAAACTAGTTCCGCTAACGCCATTAACCGACATAAAATCGCGGAGCTTTAGAGATTTCTCGGTTAGCATTTGGGTTAAACAGTTGATGGGGGCTAACAAAAATGACAGTATAATAATGCACGGAAGTATGTTATCAACCAGCTTATAGTTATTTATGTTTGGTCGAGTCCAGCATTTATTCGGAAGATGTTTGATACGAATATTCCATGGCGGTGATCGAGTGCTATCATTCGACGATATTTCGCCTGATAATGCAATTGCGTTAAATGCTGCAGACAAGATACCGTCTTCAACCAATGCCTGCAAGTTGAACAAATGACTATGAAACACATCTGGCTTATTGAGCTGGTCGTATGCGATTTCATAGTCGAACAACAAATTATTGAGGAGACGATTTTGCGCTGTGTCGCTATTTTCATTTGCAAATCCTTTAAATCCAACAATACCCCAGAGACGTACCATAGGATCGATATAATCGTACCTTCCGCCCGGTCGAGTATCGTTATCTCGAGCGCCTAAAACAGTACGAGCATATCGAACTGCATCGTCTAACGTATCAAATCCGACTACGCGTTCGCTCGCAGGTATAATGCAGCCCTGATGTTCGTCTTCAACCGACACTGTTCTTTCATAGTTTTTTCCAACTGGTTCACCTGTCTCAGGGTTATTTAAATTACCGACAACAAGCTGAACGTACTGATCAATGTTATTCACGACAGCGGACATCACAGAGTTCACCATTGTGTTATTACGCGGATAGTATAGGATGTGTGATCCGATGGCACTAATGAACGCAAGATATTTTTTCATGTATGTTGATGAAAATGTGCTAAACATTCTAATTTCGCACGGATTCACCGGCATAGTAAACCGACCGTCATCGTGAACACAGCCAAACCAACTGATTGGCAAGGCGTGCTTTGAGTTACTTGCCTGGTCCGACGTTATAGTATTACTACTTGATGTACTTGTCCCGGTTCCCGTCAACTCGTCGACACTCTTAGCTGCTCTTCTACGACAATACTCAAATAGCGGCGGCTCGCACTGATAAGGATTATCAAACTCAATCGGATTAGCAGATAGCAATGGCATTGGTATAGGGTCACACGCATCCACTGTAGAGCGATGTGCAAACGTGCTTGAGTTGAAATAATTCATTAGAACAGCTAGCAGTCCCAACAGCACTAGCGGAATTGCTATAATTGTAACTAAAATTGTCTTCCGTCGTTTGTAGTAGCAGAAATGGTGCCACAACAACGTATTGAGGATTGACATTTCAATCGCGCACCTAAAACAATACAAAGCGCGTTGTATAAGCGTAAAACCAGTTATAACATATTCACTAGATGCATACTGTTAGCTAGCAAAAATAATTCTTTTAGTATCGGGTGTCACTGTGACCGAGCAGTAGCAATATAGAGAAACATATATACCTAGAACATAAAAAATCCACAAAATAAATGGTTTGCTAAAATGCGAAAATAAGACGGTAGCACCATACAACATACCCAAACAGCGATACAGCACTACTCAGAACGGATTGATTTCGCGTATAGCCAGCTGAGTATGGTCGAAAAACGAAAACATTACAATTTACGCAATAGATATTACAACTCATAACAGTTCTATTAAAAAACTTCAAAGATATATATTATTTTTAGCACACGCTATAATACGAATAACATAAATGAATTTTTGATAGTCAACATTCTGGCAGATTTTACTGTGGGCTTAATACCGCAGCAGCAAATAAACCCCAAAAGTTCAAATGGGTCATTTCACTAAACGATGTTATTTTAGTCGGGGGAGGGGGGCTACATCGGCACTTTTTGGCCCATACCACCAGTCTTTTGGAAGGAAATTTAATGTCGCTGTGAGATGTAGTAATAGCATGTCCGACGGTTATAATGAGGTATGGTGCACCTCTGACAAAAAAAACCAGGGGGCGCCATACCCCCATACCATTAAAACCATGGGTCGCAGAGTAAAAGCAAACACAGGTAACGACATTACCATGCCCGAAAACCCCAAGTTAAACTTTTCAGCCGCCCAGGACTTCAGAACAAAATTTCAAATATTGGGTCGACGAACCAGGATAGTGCCATGCCTCAAACCCCATAACTCATTAAGCGGAGCCTTAATCGAAAAACAAAAAGGCATCGGCATCGAAAAATTTTTCCTTTATATCGCAAATCCACTAAATAAATAAAACTATATATACCCGTTTTTTCGCTTAGCAGAGTCGTATTCCTTTGCGCACATCACTGAAACACCCGGATCTGAAAATAATTGAACACAAAATCATGTAATGTTTTAGCATGCAGTTAAATAGTTAAATAGGGCAAACTATGAAAACTTAATATAACACAACTACAGTCACTTTTCCTAAACACAAAAGCACAATCCTACACACCTCATAATAGCCGTATCTCTATGTGTCTGTCAGTTTGTTAGCCTGTCCCATTTTGTATATTTTTATATTCCTCATAATCTTGGCATGACGGTGACTATATTTGTTGCCAATTCTGCCGAGATAAAGGTTGTAGAACATCGATGAATCTTTTTGGAGGCAGGGTAATAAAAGTGAGAATTAGTTTGTAATAATCTGTTATTTTCGGCACTATATTTGCGCTTAATATTGATTCTCAGTAACTCACTGCAATATAGTCAAGAAATATTTCATGAAGAAAGTTTGGATAAACCTGATAGACAAATATTTGAGTAGTTTGGTTTCCAAGAAAAACAACATAATGGATTTTAACAAACTTTTTAACTCTCTTAGTTAGTGAAACGGCAGGTTTATTGTCGGTGTAGTATATGTTTCTTAAAAACTTGGATGTACAAATTGGGGGTGGGGGCCCCTGATATTTTCAAGTGCCCTCTGGCAAAATGGGTTGTCCGCGGATCGTGCCAACGGGCAAAATTTTAGACCACTACGGTTCATCGCACTTTGCAAATTTTTTGTTTCCGATCGGCAAAATCACCACTACCATTAATTGTGATCAAAATCTGTCATAAAATTGCGAAATTCTTCAATATTTATTTAAAAATCGCTTTTGTCTACATAAAAAGCGTTTTGACAGCGTTTCTGATGTGATTTTAACTATTTTTCTCTTTGCAAAATGCCACTGACAAGCTTGGGCTCCCCTTGGTTCCGAACCAAGCGGACCCCGGTTCATGCGACCTGGCAAAATTATCAGCGAATGAAGAGCACAGAAAAAAATTACTCTGCAACCATTGAACGAATTTTGACAAATTTTTTGAACAGCCAGGCTAATAAGCCGTATAAATAAATTTTCTACCTGGAGCCGGTCGACGGGAGGCTCTGGAGTTTGGGTGTCCAGTTCTCTGGTCATTTGGCACCCGAAAAGTGATGTTTTCACGGTCATGCTGGATATTAAACAACCTACGCAACTTGATTAGTTAAACCCAAAAATAGCGATATTTCTAAATCGTTTACTGCAATACAGCACATGGTCGGAAATTCTAAAATTAGAATTTTGCAATTTTACTTATTGCAAACTACAACGAGCATTACAAAACAGGATTTCGCATTCCGAGAAACTATTTTGTTTATATATAGGTCGACAAGCGGTCGTATATGTTGTGTATATGTTTCCATTTAGGTTTAGCTGGAGCTGTACACTGTTACTGGGCCGATATGTGATTTAGTTATCTCGTTTCGCGGACCTCAAAAACAAGAAATAATTCAAAATTCCGGTCAAGCTTGGTACTAAGCAGATCCACTGGACGAGTTAAATTGACATATAGCAAATAGTGATGGGCATAGACATAAAGATATCCGTGGCGACGGGATAAACTAGGTATCCTAACATTTATTATATACATTTCATGACCAGATGCAAGATTTTACTGCGAGAGAGCGTCAAAACATTGATTCTAGAGTGCCGAAATGATGCTGTATACAAATATGTTTCCATGTAACCGTCTGGGGAGTATTTTATCGTTATTTGTACGTATCGATAATTTTTGCTTTAGGCGGTGAATTTTAGTGTATGCTATATTTGCCTTAGACCAAGGAGACGAAGACACTTCGTTTGATGGCCTCATGCTACTGGTCAGTTGGAAACACAAAATACTCCTTTTCAAAACTGTTGTATGGATTGTGAGATTTTCGGCTGTTCTTCAGCCTTATGGATGACCATCACATTGTAGCTGGTGCGTATTGGGTAGGAAAAACCCACCCTAACGTTATGAATATCAAATCTAGATGTCAGTTTATTGTTAAAATAAATTGTGAGTTCTTAAGTATGGAGGCACCAATAGATGTATCGGTATACCAACTGTAGGATTACTTTTTCACAAAAGTTGGACGCGTTTTCTGAGGTAGCCGCGGTTATCCCTAACACGATATGAAAGGTGGCCAGGCTTGGATAGATCTGTCAACATTTTCAGATTGTATCCTCAGTATCCAATGTTTGTTTATGCATCAAATCTTTAATACATCATAAATATAGCTCTAATAGTGAATGACAAAGTATGGTATACAGTTATTGGAGTTTAAATAAAAGTTTGAAACTTTAGGATATGGTTGTCCATATCCTGATATCCGGATGATCCGATATATCCCACCCACAATAATATTTGGATATCCGAATATTATAAACCATATTCCTACCCACCACTAAACGTTTTTAAATAGTCTAGTCTCGCACAACAATGGCTTAGTAAAACATCTACAGTTTAGTAATTTATTATTTGCTCTTTTAACGGAGCCTACATAATCGCTTAATTTGAAAAGTACCTAATATTATAATGCCACCTGCATACCTAATATAGCAACACCTGTAGTTTTAAAGTAGCACGCAACGGCGAAAACAAATGTTTAGATTTTGCTAACATTGAATCTTAAAAAATTATATCGCACTTATAAAAAAATTTGAGCACAATGTCTTTGGATTATGGAATGGTACATATATACATGCGTAGCAACCTACTATTACGAACAACGTGTAATGAAAACTATGATTCTAAAATTTATTTGAATTTTTGCTGCATTGCATCCATTATTTTTTCAAATACACGTTTTCTGTCACTTTCGTTATATGACATTGGAATCAACTATTGAAGTATACTTTAAGGCTTCTGTTCTGGCTACTACAAAGAGGTGGCATGAAGGCTCCACCTAGATTCCCCCAGGGTAATTTTGATTTCCCAAGTTTATGTACTCCTGGTACGTTTTCCGAGCGGCTAAAATTAGCGAATATTTCTCTATTAGAGCAAAAATATGCGAATTTTCCCCATTTTGGCTAAAAACCACCCAAATTTTCCCTGCGGACCAGAAATAGCTTAATTTTACCTTTATATATATGTTTTCCACAATTATAGTTAGCAGTTAAATTACACATTTAACATTTTATTACAATTACCGTACTTAATGGTCTCCCAGATGAAGTAATAGGAATCGCACCCCACTCCCCGTGTTCTAGTGGACCCGCAGGCTGTTCCCACCAGGTATAAGTCTGGCGACGCCTTATATTGGGAACATTAACTATGTGTACCTGCTTCCAAGATCACGTTATCTCCTTCAAATTTCCTGCAGCACCCTGCGCTATATTTCGCGCATGTTCGGGTAACTAAGCGAGATTAATCTGAAAGCTTCTATCCGACTGACATAGTTTATCATAAGAAAGAGCAAATTTTCCATATAAGCGTACAATATCAACATGAAAAACGCAAATATAACACAAGTAACCAAAACTAGAAAGACAGTTAATGACAGACATTGTCTTTTTGAGCACAAAATGAGTCAAAACGAAGATAACGAAGCAAACAAGAAAAAACTATTTGTTCCAAAATTTTTGTTTAATCCTGAAAATCTTCTGTTAATCGTGCTACAGTCAAAAAATTAAAAATATTTGGGAAGAAATAATACTGAATGGTTTCTTACCAGCTTCCATTTGTCAAGCGTTACCCGTTTCTGTGGCTGCCATCACATGGAACATTACAAAATCTTTGTATTGATAACGATATCTGATTTTCAATGCTTTAAATCTATTATTTAAATGATATATAAAACAGTCTACCGTCTACGATGAAAATATAATGAGTTCTGAAATACTGCATTCAAGAAGACTAATAACAAAATTAACAATTAAAATTAATCCATCTCTACGATGGTATTATTAGTGCTGCTGAATTATATTACCTTACGATTCAGTGAATAACCGGAAACCACACTGGAATTGTAACTTCAAAACGGAACCGGATTAGGAACATGGTCTTAGAATATTAGTAAAACAGTAAAAATAAAGATACTGTGGATTTAAAATGTGTTACGAACTAGCTACTTGTCTTATCGCCAAGGTGATGCATGCTGAGTGTTGACTATATAATTTAGAGAGATGTACCCAGGTATATATAAGTTAGGAAGTAACAGCAATGTAGCTTGAGTAGTTGAGAAATAAACAGATATACCAAATTATTTTGCTCCCAATTTGCAAATATTTGGAGGATGAATGGCTCTACCAAATGAGACCAAGATCACTTAAGTAGTCCAAGCTATAGGCTATAATTTATCACTTTTGTGATTTTAGGCCGCATGGGTCCATTGAAAAACAGTTTCGACCCAACCCTGTAGCTTAACTAATAGCAGCAGCACACCATTTATATACGACTACACAGACGATGAGTCTACAAAATGGTACCAAAACGCCCGTATAGCTTGTTCAGTTGCAGTGGAATTACAATTTTCGAATATTTTGAGTACCATGGACCCAAATAATAACCCGTTTTGACCCAACCCTGCAGCACTAATAACTCTATCGAGATTGCAGAAAGTAGTGAAGAGTAGGTACCTTTACGTCTTTTGTATGCACATCCAATCAGCTCTCGACAGCATACGCCGATATACTATATATATGTGGATGTCACACACTACCGCACAAGTTAGAACAAAACCAACGCCGGCAATAAGTTTCCCATGCCCTAAAACCACAAAGTTAAACTTTTCAGCCGTCCAGGACGTCAGAACAAATTTTCGAATTTTGCTTCGAGGAACCACGGGGGTACCATAACTCAGACCCCATGAGCCGGAGCCTTAATCAAAAACAAAAAAGGAGCATGGATATTTATCATTTTACTGCGAAATAAAACCATCCAGAGAAGGAAATTAGATAGTTTGATAAAAATAACCTTGCTTCCGTGAAGGGTACTAAAAACCCTCATTTTGACCTCTGACCCCGAATCATACTCCTGTACCCATGGAACCATAGGTCGAAGAGCAAAACCGGCACCGGCAATGAGTTTCCCATGCCCGAAAACCCCAGGTAAAATTTAACAGCCGCCCAAAACGTCAGAACAAATTATCAAATTTTGGGTCGAGGAACCGTTGGGGCTCCATACCCCAGTTCCTCAAACCCCATAAATCCAGAACCAGAGCCTTAATCGGAAAACAAAAAAGAGGCATCGGCATTTATCATTTTACTATGAAACAAAACCATCCAGAGAAAAACATTCGATAGTTAAGATAAAGATAGTTTTCGTGAAGGGTACTAAAATGGGGTAAAATGGGGCAAAAAACCCACAATTTGACCCTTGACCCCGGAACCAGACCCCAAATCAAAAAACGCTCGGGGATGTACACGGTAAATCGATCATGCCGGTTCGAATGAGCCCAAGATCATGAAAATCGGTTAAGGCGTTCTGGAGTTATGGCCGATCACACATACACACACACACGGAATTTAAAAGATTTCACCCCTGCAACAAAACATTCTCCACTACGTTCTGATAAATAATGACAATAGCAGCACACCATTTTTAGCTATTCATACGATACATTGCTATACAAAATTACACCAAATACACCTATATAGCTGTAGTGGTTGTGGCGATATTATCATCTTTGTATATTTAACTCACCAGATATGCCCTTCCGCGCATATGCATTTCAGTACTTAAAGATGATGGGTGTCATGAGAAAGAGCAAAAGCCGATTGTGGATTTGTAGCATTGATAGCATGATACATTGATTAGATGTTTTTTTAGATAACATCTGGAAAACAAACAGGGAGCAGCCAGATATACAGTCAAAAGGGCGGTAGTAACCCAAAGGGGCCGCTGCTTAAGCTTTGCTACTGGCACCGCCTGATTACTTCGCATGGTAGGCTATTCCAAAAAGACATGTACCAAGAGGACGCGTACCGAAAGCACTCGAGATGTGGACTTGAGAAATAATTTAAAGGGATTTTGACACCGAGTTTGTTCATCAGTGATACTTTGAAGAATCGGTAAAGTAAGAAGTCGGTGAGATTTTTGGCCATCTTATGATAATCATGTCAGCTCGTCATCGTCGCGGTTGTAATGTCTGAACTTTAAGGTATTTCAGTCGTACTTTATATGGTAGATGACGGATATCCGGCACAAGTTTTGTTGGGCGCCTTTGTACACCTTCTGGAAGTTTTAAATGTCTGGCGTTGTGTGGACACCACACGCAGCTTGCGCATTCAAGACGTGATCGCACTGTAGAGACATAAAGGTGGATTTGTTCAAAAATTGGGAAGAACACCGAAAGAAGGCTGAGAGTTCTCTGTGCTGATTTAACAACTTCGGCGCAGTGGTCCGAGCAATTATATGAGCTGCTTATCCATATACCCGTTTTCGCTTGGGACATAGGGAATGTCGACACCGGCAATAGCGGTGGTATGGATTGGATTTTTGCGTCAAACGTGCAGGCAGACGACACATTTAGATCCATTGAACACCAGTCAGCAGTCATTGAGACCGTCAGCAGCCCACTCGGCTGCATTTTCGATATCAGATGAAAGGTAGTCAATATCGAATTGAGGGTGTCCGGCATTTAATCGACAAAGTATTTTTGTATAGTTTGAGAACATGAAGATCATGCTGTTGATGAACTTGTCAGCATTCTTGACAATGATAAGAAATAAGGAAAACGAAGAGGGGTAGGAATAGATTCTTGGCGGAACCCACTATATACGTATTTCCATGGAGAAAAAATTTCTGATGACAACTCGCTGACGTCGGTCACAAAGGAAGAAGGCTATCCACAATAGGAAAATTCCTTCAATCCCAAAAGCTCTTTAGTTTCGCAATCAGGTGGGTACCTATGAAAAACTCGGCTGTAACCTTTTTGACGTCAAGATAAATGACGTCGACAAAGTCCCCCTGGTTGATAACGGAGATAATCCAATCGAGATATTCCAGCAGTTGTAATCACAAGAACGACCATGGCGAGAGCCGAATTGATACGCCTTGAGGATGTCGTTGGTGGTGTCAAATGTCATTATAGCTTCAGGAATTATAAACTGTCATCATGAGCTTTCCAATAAAGGCGTTTCGGCTCGTAGGGCGATAATTTTCTGGCAACAAACGATCACCCTTTTTGAAGATGGCGGGTACGTTATCGCAGCGCAAATCCTGTGGAATAATTGAGTCGGTCATAGACTGGTTGAAGAGTTGTAAGAGATGGGATCAAGGTGTCACCGCATTTAACAAGGACTAGATTAGGGATTTGATCAATGCCAGGACATACGTTTAGTTTTACAGATTTCAATGGTTTGCTTATATTGACCGCGTTCAACGATACCGTTGATATACTAGCTGTTGTCTGTTTGGCGTATACAGGCGCGACGGTTACCCATGAGGAAGAACTATAATTGAAAAGAATTCGTCCAATTCATTCGCCATGTTGAAATCTGACATAGCATATGTGCTATTAGCGCGACGAAGTGGACCTATTGACGGTTTAGTGTTGTGGATGAGTTTGGCGTAATGCCTGAAAGATTTTTATCGTCTTTGATATTGTATGCGACCTTGTGTTCAAATGATCGTTTCGCGCTGATAGATTCGTCAGGAACAACGTCATTTGTAGGCGGGATACAGAAGATAATGGGCATGTCTGTCGATGCGCCGGTATGCCATGAAACATGTACGTTGTTTGGTTAGAGCGCATTTAATGCCAGACTCGTACCAAATGGGTTTGTCAGTTTTCTAGTGAGATGGACAGATGGGTATGTTTGCAGATATGGCAGTTGTCAAAATGTTCCGTATGTGTATCCATATGTTCACTGTACCAGATGTTGGTATATACGTTAATTAATTAGAAGTGTGTAAGACAATCCAGTTTTTATTATTATATCTAGAAGAAGAATTAGTGCATGAATAGCGTGTGTATATACACACATATTTCAGTTTGTGAATATCAGTATCGGTATTCAAATACCGGTATTTTTCAATATCGGCCCAGCTTTACTTATTTTCATTATTCGTTGTTTTCAGCAACTCTACATAGGCTTAGGTTTTGTACCACGCAAAATACGGTGGTGACGTTTCTTCACTCCTATCAGAGCCTCATTATAGGATTTCATGGATTCGACGACTGGTTTTACGGCGGTATACTGGTATATCCAAACTATCAAAATTATACCGGGTGGCATATCCGGGGTATCGGTCCACAGTTCGAAAATGGGGGAACCGAACATATCTGGGGCATTATTCTCATTTCAGCTTGCTAATACCATGCATTGGGGATAAAGTATTATATTTATATATACTTGATTGGTACTACACGTATATATACCAGTATAAAATGTCATCCGGAGGTATTGTAACAAATACGGATATCACCGCTCAAAATGGAGCTCCTGGCAGTTCCAGCTGATCGAATCCGATCGACGCGAATGTCCTTCTATCAGGAAATAACAGGAACCGAAATTTACCGGAACCAGCAACCGGAACTGTCTATTTAAACCGGATCCGGAACCTAGTCTTGGAACTTTATATACACTAAAACAGATAAAGAAAAAATGAAAGTAAGGTGGATTTAAAATGCATTAAAAATAAATTTTACATATTGCTATGGCATTATTGCCTTTCTGAAACTTTAAAGAGACTGAGGAATGTAATAATGTTTATTTATCGATCAATCAGAGCAAAAATGCCTTCCACTATAAACTCTTGCGTATACTGAGTCTAATTGAATGTGCTTAGAACGCATGGAGCGTAGAATAAACACTTTTGCTATGGTTCCAGTCGCCTCCCTTTACTACACATACGTTTGTTACATGTTGTTCTCTAGAAAACTTGAAATTATTGGTTTATACGGTTCTAAGAGAAAATAATAGAAGGTAATTGTCTGATCATTGGTCAGAGACACTGTTTAGGCTAGCGTTGGAAAACAGTGCCCGTCAGTTAGATGATTATGATGATAACTTTTAATCAGAATGCTATATATAAATGTGACAAACCGTGATGCTGCTCGCACAGTTTCAATAAATAAAGTTCATTGCCAAAAAAAGCAGTTTTTGGCTGCGTTGCAGATAACGATACTTTACTTCAATTTAAACCGATTTATAAAGTTTACAACCGGACTGGCTGGTGCTTGGCGCAATTCATGTTAGCCAAGCATACGTACGCTAAGACCTTCTACGTAAGCCACTCTGTTACCGAGTTGGATCGGTTTAATTCAAAAGACTTCTGAATGTGAAAAATAGCTGCTACAAGCATCGATCTGTTTTTGATTTGTTAACAAACTCCTGCAGGTTATTATGAAAAATTCGTACTGGAATTATGTGCGCTACTTACGTTCCACATGGCAAATTGCTTAGTTAATCTTTTCCTTTGCTTAGTTGTATTGGTGCTCGATCATGGTATAATATGTTTGGATCACAGATGAAGCAAACAAGTGGAAAATTTCAAACAAAATTTTTAAACCGGAATTCCGGTATGGTTTTAGCCCTTTGCCGGAACCGCAACCGGAATACGATTTTCGCCGGAACCGGAATTCCTTCTATGTACTGATGCGTCTTGTCCCAGACCTATCAACGTGGATTTCCGCGATTCCACCGCAGAATGCAGTTGCTGCAACCCTGTCTTTCATCTGAACTGTACCGATTTGTCCCAGGCTGCAAGAAAAGACGTTCAGCGGATAAACGGGTCTCTACTTTGGGTTTGTTTTTCATGTAAAACTGTTGTGGGAAATCGTTTTGCGAGTGTTTCTCAATTAAAAGTCTGGGTAAATGAACTGGAAACCCGAGTATATGTACTTGAAAATAAACGAGCCGACAACATCTTAGTAGTCGGGAAAAGTATTATTCGGAAAGCCATTTCAGAAACAAATGATGTAGAGCATCGGCAACGCAATACGATAATTTTTGCTATGAATGAAAAAATAATACGGCAGCGGGTCAATCACGGACGCCAGCTGCGAGCCTTTCACTGCTGTTGGCGTTGATATAGTCTCTGTAAAGTGTTTTATAAATCCTCGACTGGTAAAATGTTGCCAGTCAAGGTCACGCTGCGTAGTGTCACTTCGCGTAATGCCTTATTAGCAGAGTAGGTATATTAAATCGTCGGCATTCCGACGTTGTTATATGAAGCCAGACTTGACTTGCCTCCAACAGAAGGAAAATAATGCGCTTATGCTCGAGCTAAAAAGGCAGATTGCAGCCGATAGGAACGCCAAAATCAGGCGAAATAAAATATATCTGTGCAAAATGGTGAATCCAGTCGTGGCTGAATCTGCGACTGTGGAACAATCGGGGTACGGGCCAGACGCCATTAATGGCGAGGTAATATTCAAATTGTCAATGACAGTTTGAATAATAATTTTTTATTTTATACTAACAGCACCTTTGCTAATTAATGTAATGTTGTATATGATAACAGTAGCTGTATTTCTGAGCAATTATTTTGTGGTATTCTTCGTGGCAAAAATGAGGTCCAATGTAATAGTGATAATTATGTTGAAACTTTCGTCCTAAGTCAGACCTTAAGGTTTTGTTTTGTAACGCCCAGAGTATTATAACCAAATTACACCTATAGCGCGGTCGTTAGCGCTATCCGAACGGTCAGAACGGTAGTCGTCGCGGAAGATTTGACACCTCTCATTCATTGCAGAATTTACCGACGATATTCAGCGGGAAAGGCAACCATGCTGCTGATGCCCTGTCTCGGATCGATTCATCGTCCGTTGCTATCGACTATCAACAACTCGCTGATGCACAAGCTGCAGATAAGAACGATAGGAAGCACCGACATTTCACTGCAATTAAAGTGGCTACCTATGCCGATGTGCGAACGCCCGGTCCTCTGCGACACCTCAACTGGTACAACACGTCCTTTTCTAACCGAAAAATTCCGGCTCACGGCATTCTAGAGTCTACATTCGTTGTCTCATCCCGAAAGACACGCCGCGGTACAGCTAGTGACCAAACGGTTCGTTTGACCTAGCATCAATAAAGAATTGACGTCGGGTTCACCAATATAGCTATCCGCATGAAGACAAAAAGGCAGTTTGTTACAACTATCACCCAGCTTATATACACAAAACTATTTTGATTAGAGTTAGCTAAAAGTATTCCTTCAAACCGGTTTCGTGGTTATCTAGCTTCTGACAAACAACCTTCATTAAATATGTAAAGTTTACAAAGCTAATTCTACACACCTATTTAACTTTGTTGGTTGAGAGACACAAGAATTGCTCTGCGAATCATGGGCAACTTTTGACATCACCGACGCAAAATTATGTATACCTTTGCCTAATTATAGTTTATTCCGCTCAGACAGGACTCAAAAATGGGCTGGTGGGGTCCTTATTTACGCTAAATCAAGGTTAAATGCTGTTCCAGTGTCTGGCATCGAAACATTAAGCTACGACGACGTAACAATGTGTGCTGTTACATTACGTAATACAAAATTGCTTGCTGCTACCGCGCTGAATCTAACTCAAGTTATCAAAATTAAGCTATGTACAAAATTATCGCCAATATTGCTGGTCATAATCACGATTAGATTCTTCTTGTTATTGAGTTTAATTCTAGGCAGATTGACTGAGTTAATATGCGTTGGCCACATATTTGTGATTATTGTATAAATGCGGTGTTCGAATCAAGACTGGAGCGACACGCAAACGATCCAACGCGATACAATAACACTTTGGACCTAATTTTTACTAATGAAGACAAACATCGTTACGTATAAGCAATTTTACACTGGTATCAGCCATAGTGACATAGTGATCACTGTCGGTCGCCCGAACCCGAATCACAACCCTAAGTTTGCTAGGGATGATTGAATAGGCATTATGCAAGAGTAAACTTAAGATGCGCCCCCAACCATCCTCTTTTGACACCATGTACAAAACGTTGTTAGCGAACAAAACTCGAATTTCAACAGCCGTATCCAATTTCGACATTTTTCTGTTCCATAACGCCATTAGCGACTGCAATTCGGTCCCTGTACTGTAACACCAGTGTGTTCGCGAACATTTCCAAATTATAATGTGTGGAATATGAAACGGACTAATTTCTGTTCTTTAACGCAAAAATGAAATTTGTGTTCAGTGTACAAGTGAATGGCAATCGCTTTTGTCAAAAGAGGATGGTATGGGGCGCAGCTTAAGTTTACTCATGCATTACTAATTTTTTCTCAAAACATACCAATAATGATCTGGGCAATAAATCTATTGAAAAATGGTCGCCTTTTTGAGACATCCTCCGTTGCTGCATCCGGTTTTGCACCATCAAAACAAACTGGGTCTAGTCGTAAGAAACATGTATGGACTGACGTTGCTGCTTATACAACACTCCAGGCTCAATCAAAAGCTTTGTGACGATTGCAGAGACGAACCAGCGAAGTTAACACTAACCGATACCAAGCAGCATCTCAGTTGGTATATAAGGAAAGTTGTAGATCCAAGCAGAAGTTTGGGCGACAACAGCAAATAATATTAAGACTGATCCTAAATTCTTTTGGGCCTACATCGATTTTGGAAATCGGATTCGAAGTAAAGAAGGGCCGCTTTAAACTATCAGGTTGATCTTTCATTAGTAATGACTACCACATAACTATAGAGCTCTGTAACTATTTTAATTCAGTGTATCGCCACGGTTTTGTTGCTTCACCTGCAGAAGTACTTCTCAAAACAAGCAGTTCTCTATTTCAGGTAACTTTCGGCTCTGATAATATCGATAAAATCTATGATCTCTTCAATTGAGCGTCAGTTCTGGGCCAAACAATATTAGTAATCAACTGTCTCGTCATTGCGCCAAAGCCGTTTGTCCTTTATTAGCCAATCTATTGACTACTTGCCTAGAAAACAGTGAGATACCAGATGATTGGAGAAAGGCACACGTCTCCGCGCTATACAAAGAAAATGGCTCACGATCACCCATTAGCTTAGCATCAGCCGTTTCAAATGTTCTGGAAAAAAATAATCTCAGTCTTTAACCGACTACGCCATAAATAACAATATTCTGTGAAAATTTCACTTCGGCCCCCTCAAAAAACGGTCACGTGAGCTACAATTGATGGTTTTTGTTGGTTAGCATGTCGACACTATTAATACTGGGACAGTGCCGACGTTATTTACATGAACCCCGAAAAAATTTTGACCGTGTCCGTCATAAACGCCTTATTCCAAGGCTGCATTCGTATGGCATAACCAACACATTACTTTCATGGATTTTGTTCTTTTGAGCGAATGCAGTCAATCCGTAGTAATAAACGGCTCTAGTAATGCATGGGCACCACTTGAAAACGGAGTACCACAAGGCTCCGTTTTAGGACCTGTCCTGTTCTTATTTTATATATACTATATTGACGAATATATATCATGCTTCGTTCTGAAATTTGCTGATGACACAAAGATTTGTCGTCGAATCCGAGATAATAAACTCCTACTAATTGATACTGACGATGTCACTGCTGATTTAGTTGAATTGGAAAACTGGTGTAATGACTGGCATCTAATTTAACGGCTCCAGATGCCCGTTTTCATATTGGCAGCAACAACCCAAAACAGCAATATTTTCTGAACAATAACTATATTCCTAATAATGATCACGTGAAAGATTTGGGCGATTTAAGCAGTCAAAACATTGCGCCGAATTTGCCATTAGCTGTGAAAAAATAATACGTGCCATGCGCCGTCGCTTCGAATATCTCACCGTAGCAACCCCTTCATGCCGTTGTATAAAGCCATCATACGTCCTGTCTTGAGCATGCGTCTTGCAGCCCCTTGGTATCTTGGGTATCCGGCTTGGTGCCCCCAGTATAAACGGGACTGCAAAGTTATAGAGGACGTCTAACACAGAAAAGCTCAAATCATCCACAGCTTGAAGGAAATGACTTGTGAAGAGCGTCTGCAACATGTCTTTACAAACGCTTTAGACACGCCGCATTTGAGCGGATTTAATAATGATATACCACCTAGCTCGTAACATCGTCGATATACCCCTAGATCACTTCCTCACTGTCCCAACATCGAATCGACTCCGCGGCCACCAGTTCAAACTACAGACCCGATATATCCCTGAGCAGAACTGTGCCCCGTATAGTTTTGCGTGTCGATCGGTTCGACTATAGAACAGCGTTTCTACGGAAATAGTTAACACCAAAAAGTTGTACCATGCTTCGCAAGTACTACCAGATTTGATATTTCGTGTGCTACTGCTTCTTTCCTGCATTTCAGACACTATCTCATTCCAAGGATGCTTAGCCGACTTGATTCGGCTTGCCGCTGTGCAGCCTATCATGGCCTTCGTCGTCGCGTCATACTGATATGTTATAAAAGCTGAGCAGGCGGCATTATTAGGTGCGTATCTGGTTTTTTCAGTTGCATTGTGGGTGCCATAAAGTACTGTAACCGCCAGCAAAATGTCTAATTTAGACGTTACCAATTGACATTTTGGCGGATAATACAGTTAAGTATTTGCCGAATAGTGACCTTTGCCGGTTGTGACCTTCTTGCCAAATACGACCAAAACAATTTCCTCACGAGATAGTGAACATTTTGTTCGAATTTTACAACCGCTGGCGAAAATGCTGAACTACAGCGATACCAAGTTATAACTTTTGTACCAATAACATGATTTGCCTTGTTTTTTCAGTTGCCGTAGTATAAAAAATAGCTATGCTTTATAAAACGGGCTTTGCAAAATTAAGCATTTATTTTGTTGTCTTATGCATTGTGTCGCACAATATTGTGTTCGCTGGGTGGTCGTTGGATGCAGGGACAACATCACCCAAGAAAGGGGATATAGGATATCCACCTGTTATTTTTTTGTTGCTTTGTTAGGGGTGGAGTGGAAGTATTTTTATGTCGGTTATCGGTGCTTAAAAAGGGGATGAGATTCGTCACAGAAGATTGCGTTTGCGTGGTACATGTTATGGCCAGTAGTATGCCAGTAGGAAAGTAGGCATTTCGGCTCACGTTATTCTTAGAGTAATTTGTGTTTTGCGCGGCTGCGTGACAATGGATAGGCGCTTGCGTTGCACCATACTTGACACTAAAAGCGCGAGGTAAAACGTTCATTCTTGTAAAACAATTATTAGATACGGTACTCCACTCCACTAATTGTTTCGGGTTACGTTTGTCCTTGGCCACTGATATTTTTATTCTTTTTCGTGCTATTTTACTTATGATACTGCACTTCTGACCATTTATCCTTCGTTCTAATACGTTAGGGTTTAGCGTATTTATTACTTTATTAGATCTCTTTCGAGTTTTACACGAAGTACCGCGAACGCAGATACCTCATATTCTGTTTAATTATCTCATCTTAGGACCCTAGATTTAATATTCTAATAACCCTATTGCCGGCACGCTGTTGTAACGGAATGCACGGGGGTTATATTATAAACTAGGTTGTCACGAATGCAAACACCCCAGTTGGATTTTTTCTGCTCGTACTACAACACCGGAACGGAATGCTGACAAGTAACTTTGAGGAATTATTGAAAGGGCTTAAGATATGTCCCTTACTACAAACGCGACATCGACGTTCTGGAGAAAGTCCAACAGCTTGCCACGAAACTTGTGCCATTCATTCGAAGATGGGATTACGATAACCGCCTACGTTTCCTTGGCATTCAATCACTCCAACAACGCCGTGAGCGCAGTGACCTCATATACGTTTACAAACTTCTTCATGGACACGTCGACTGTGACTTTTACCAATTCTTCAAAGCCGGACCATCAATAACTCGTGGGAACCCCTTCAAACTGGCCGCTCTTGACATCCCACACCTAAACTGCCGCCGTTACTTTTTCTCTCTCAGAGTCCTTACCTCCTGGAATTCACTGCCGGAAGAAGTCGTGACAGCCCCTTCGATAGCGTCATTCAAGCACAGGCTCCACAAGTTAATGTATTTGATGACTAATTCACTCCATTTTTTTCACTTTTCACGTAATCTGGCCTCGCCATTGCGAGGCTTCGAAGATCTTCAGAATGTTCGTCCATCAAGCAATCAATAGACATCTGGATTTGGATAACGCTATTTGAGACGACCACTTCTGAAGCGCCAGGCAAGCATCTTAATACCTTCTTACTCGCTCCGGATTATCAAGACGTCTCCCGTTATTCTACGAATCTCGCTCAAAATAGCACTCCATAGGACTAATTCTTGGGCCAAATTTGTATTTATCTTTTTTCCAATATATGTTATCTTATGAAGCTAGGCTTACTTCTGTAAGGCAATACCACCCAGGTTTTGTATTGCAACACCAGTACTTGTCCCATACAACGCCAATATTTGAATATGAATCGTGAATGCCAGGTATTTATTGTCTCTGTCTTGGGCGATATGTGACCTTAGTTCGTCCTTTCACCATCCACCTTCCTTTAACTTGCGCCGGCATCCAATCTTTAAAGCAAAAGTCTGTAAACCCAAAACAGAAAAAAGCGGGAATTCTTTTGTAGAACGTTGCTAAACCCAGAGACTTGTCGACTCTAACACGTAATTCTTTACGTGTAGTGTAAAATAGGAAGAAAAAAGAAAGCCTGCACCCAATCGGCAATAAAACGCGAGCAGCTAATCTGAGCAGCAACTCAACTAAAACTAAATGAAAATTAAACCGCATCACCGAATTATGCAAAAATAAAAAAGGAGAGGGGGTACCAGTTTTTACCACTGAAGTATAATGGGGACACCCGCCTATCTATCTTTTCTCCGGAGCTTAGATATCCAAAACAGCTTATATATAAGATTTGCGGTGTTTTTGGGCCTATAACCCCCTGCTTAGGTTAGAGGACCCCTTCAAGTGACATTTGACTCTTATATTTTTAAAGTTCCAAAGGGGTAGGAGTTGGTGGTATTTTTCGTTATGACAGCTATCGGAATTAAAAAGGGGACGTGATTCGTCACCGAAGGCTGTGGGGTCCGAGGTGTGGCCAGTAATATGCCGGTGGGACGTTTAGTATGGCTCGCGTCCTTCTTGTGCGTGATCAGTATTCGTGCCCCATATTTTGCATTGCGACTTGATTTTTGCTCGGCTCGATCACTCCGGTTCAAGTACTTGAACTCCAAACACGTGAACAATGTTTATTACACAAAATAAAATGTTAAAACACAATGTTGAGCTATTAACACACGTCGGTTGTGACACAGTATTTGACTATTTGAGCTATTATAGTCCGCCTGTTTCTGCACACTGTTCTATCCTCGAGTACCGACCATTTTTGATCACACTTTTAAACACCGGTGGCCTTCACCTGTTTCCTGTATTATTCGTGGCTCGATACTAACGCACTCTGTTGACTCAGCTCTAACTTATATTAGCGTTAAAGTTATGTTACGTGCTATTCTACTACGCCTCTGTGCGGTTGATACAACCACCTCCGAATGGTTGATGACGCACGTTTATATCAGTACCTGAACCCAAGTCCTTAGGTTTACGCTTATGCAGTCCTTATTTAAGGGTTACGCCTTGAATGACCACCGGTTATATTTAGGTTAGTTGTTACTTTGTTAAGATTTTGTGAGTTAATACAACCGAAATCCGAATAGATGGTCCACTGCAGGGTCAATTAATTACCTCAACCTGAGCCTTATATTTACGTTACTAAATGCCGGTTATATTATGTTTGTAGTCGCCTCCGAATGGCTGACTGGCTACTTATGATAAACTGGTTAGTAGCAGTCGACTACTATCCGGTTGAAGTCTCTCAGTCTGTACAAACCCCGAATGGCTGCGTGCACAAGAGAGATTCCAGGTCCCCGAATGGCTGACCAAGAATAGTAGTTGGGATCTATCGGTGGCTCGAGAGGGTAATCAAATCCACAACCCTTACTTAAGCGGATTCTCAAGAATAACACCCCTTGCGGAGCAGCCTCCAAATGGTTGACTGACCCAACAATTGATGCTACTACCCACGGATCCGCCTTTTCTACTCGCCCTGATTTTCTCACTCAACACTTAGGGCGGAACTTTTTAAATATTACTTACTCCTATACGGTGTCACTAATACTATACCCGTTGTTATAAATCCAATCATTTTTATTTGGGAAAATAATATTAACATAACTAATATTGAGTTTTAGAATACCTATGTGTGAAGTACGCTAAGTGAGTTCCGGTCTCAGAATACATTGCAGTCTTCGAGTAAAGTTTCATGCAAGATATTCGACTGCAATTCCCCGTAGTTCTTTACGCTGCCATTTCATGTTGTTTTGGTGGGGTAGGGGTAGGATGAAGATTTTTCCTTATGTCAGCTATCGGAATTAAAAAGGGGACGGATTCGTCACCAGAAGATTATGCGGTTCGAGGTGTGGCCAGTAGAACGGCCAGTGCGACGCTTGGTATGGTGCGTGTCTTTCTTTTCGTGAGCGGTACTAGTGCCTTATATCTTGCGATGCGCCATGATCCTCTATTGCTCGAGTTCCAGACATTGTGGCAACAAACACGGATATAGAATGTTTATTATAACACGATAAAAGGTTAGGCAGAGTTATCACCGTACCTCGGTTGAGGCAGTATGCTTCGATAACCGTATCAGAATAATCGTACTCTTCTCAGTGCTCGTTTCGAAAAGCCTCGGCACTATTCTATAGTCCCGTATTTTAGCTCATACAGGTTTCGCAGTAGTTTTTCAATAACGACTAATTGAGCTCTCGTAACCAAAACGGCGGTACTTTCTTTAGTACCACATTGTTTTCAGCTCACATTCGTACTCCACAGCACTCAATTGCACAGTCTGACTTCTACTATTGCACAGTCTGACACTATATTTGCACACTCTGACGTTTCACTTTCGCTATGCACTTCGGGCACTAATTTCGGTGTTCTCGACAATCCCTATTTTTTCCAGTACTTTCGTCCTTAGCTTTATTTAAAGTTGAAGTATCGGCCTAGTCCTTAACCCTAAATTATCACAACTAATGCTTAACGGTTATATTGGAGGGACAGTGATTGCAATTTAGTTTATTTGTTACCTTGTTAAGACCCTTGTGGGTTGACACAGTGACACCGGATGGTAGCCACTATGCGATTATCTGAGTAACTTAACCTAGGCCTTAGATTTACGCTAACTGTGCCAGTTATGCTAAAGTTATTAAAACTGTATGGTAGAGATCGACTACTATGCAGTTGAAGTTTCTCACTCCATACGTCCTACCGGACGGCGAATCGTACGGGGAGATGCCTGCCCGATGGACACCGGCCCAGAAATAGCAACAAATGGGATCTACAGTGGCTCAAGGAGGTAGTCGATTCCTTGCACTTACTCACCCGGTCTCCTCAAGAATAGCACTACTTGATGCTACGGTCCGGACGGCTGCCACAGGCACAAGTACTACTACTAATTAATTCGGAACCCACCTTCACTCTCGCCCTGGTATATTCACTCGAGACAAGGACCGAATTTTGTAAGCTACTAAACCTAGTACGTTGCTATTGACCTATCGCTCTTAGTAAGTCTTATGGCATTTGTTCCCGATTTTATAAGAAAAGCTAGTATTACTAAGTAACATAATACTGGAAATAGGGTTACTTATTTGTGCCGCTGATTACAATTCTTTCCGTACACTAGGCCCTCTTTCACTCTAGTCCGCAAAAGTCAAGCAACAACTCCTCGCAGTCTTTGCGCTCAATCGATAAAGACCAATGCGTAAGAAGCTACTACAAGGAAACCCGAGTATAGGCGTTTCCTGATTCAGAATCACTAGTCCACTGGGCTAAGGGCCGAGTATAAGCACCTTTCCAGCAAAACAAATTTATCAATGTAACCCGTAGGCAATATATGTAACACCCGATGTAACGGTACTATCCTTCGGCACGCGCAAGACCACTACCAGAAACGTAAAACCATTATAAACAAAACAAAAATCAGTAAGAGTAGCTAAGCCTTCACATATACATAACCAGGATAAACAAAATAAATCGCAAGTTCAGAGCGCTTCCGAGATCTCACCGCACTACTCGAGATCTAAACTGCAACTGAACTAATGAATTGAAATACAGTTAACCTAGACCTAGCTAATAAGAAAAACTAGTGAGTTTTATGCAAATCATGGCTAGGAATTTATAAAATTAATAAAATTATAAATTTTGAAATTAAGCAAAATTGAGGGACCCATATAATATAGAAAAAATTAAAAAAATTAGATTTTAAGCCCCGGGATCCCTTGGTAGCTTACTAAACCTCCGACAATAAGAAACGCCGAGTTTTATATTGTTTTGGTTTTATGGGGGTAGGGGTTGATAGGGGATTTTTCTTATGTCGGCTATCGGAATTAAAAAGGGGACGGGATTCGTCACCGAAGGATTGTGCGGTTCGACGTGGGGCCAGTAGAATGCCGGTGGGACGCTTGGTATGGCGCGCGTCTTTCTTTTTTGAGAGCAAAGCTAGTGCCTTATATTTTGCGTTGCAGCGTGACCTTGCTCAGCTCGGAGTTCCAGATAGTAGGTCAACAGACACGGATATACAATGTTTGTTACGAACGATAAAATGTTAGGCACTGTTACGCCATTGATTCCTTTTGGCACTGTTTTTAATAACCAGATCCAAACACGTTCTTTCTCGATGCTCGCTTTAAAAAGCTTTGGTACCGTTCTTATGTACCCTATTTTTGCTCACTCAGGCTTCGCACTAATGCTTCTATAACAGTTAGTAGAGCTCTTGCTAACAAAACAGCGGCACTTCCTTTCGCACCGAACTATTTTTAGTTCACACTAGCACTTCACCGGACATTATAGCACAGTCTGACTTCCTCTAAAGCACAGTCTGACTCGTATTCTTCGCATACTTAGGCCACTACTTCGGCAAGATTGACGACCCCTATCTAGTACTTTGATCCTTAGTTTATTTAAAACTAACAAGTATTGGTCTATTCCTTAACCCTAAGTTATCACAGCTAGTGTTTAAGGGGTATGCTTGAGCGATAGTGGTTCCGATTTAAGTTACTTGTTACTTTATTAAAGCCCTTGTGGGTTGACATAATGACCCCGCACGGTAGCCACTATGCGATTATCAGAGTATCTGGATCTAAGCCTTAGAGTTACGCTAGTAGTGCCAGT
The DNA here is from genome assembly GCA_030248225.1 of Trileptium ribeirensis. Classification (NCBI taxonomy): domain Eukaryota; kingdom Metazoa; phylum Nematoda; class Enoplea; order Enoplida; family Thoracostomopsidae; genus Trileptium; species Trileptium ribeirensis. The sequence goes on along the minus strand of JASANE010028643.1, from coordinate 9,350 downwards.
TATGTTACAGTTACTAAAACTGTACGGTAGCAGTCGACTACTGTGCAGTTGAAGTTTCTCACTGCATACGTCCTACCGGACGGGGATTCGTATGGGGAAATTCCTGCCCGATGGACACCGGCCCAGAAACAATTGCGAATGGGGTCTACGGTGGCTCGAGGAGGTAGTCGAATCCTCGCCATTCACTCACCCGGTCTTCTCAAGAATAGTACTACTGATACTAGAGTCCGGACGGTTGCCATAGGGCACCAGTAGTACTACTAATTCTGAACCCACCTTCACTCTCGCCCTAGAATAATTCTCACTCGACACGGGGCCGAAATTTGTAAGCTATTACTAAACCTAGTACTTTACTACTACCTATCGCCCCTAATAAAACTTATTGCTACCGTTTTTCTTGGGAAAATTTATATTACTAATTAAATATTTGGTTCAAGATACTTTTTTGTATTATCAATCGCAGTCTTCCTAGATGCATTCGCAACTCGTTTCATTCCAAACCATAAAAGTCCGTCACTGTCCCGCGTATTTTTATGCTCAAAAGTAAAATCAACTACGTGAAGGCTAATAGCAAGGAAACACGAGTATAGGCGTTTCCTGATATTGGAATCACTTGTCCACTGGGCTAAGGGCCGAGTGTAAGCACCTATCCAGTAGGACAATTATAGCAATGTAACCCGCAGGCAATATCTCTGACAGCCGACGTAAAATAATTCCGTGAAGGCTAATAGCAATGTAACCCGCAGGCAATATCTCTGACAGCCGATGTAAAATAACATCCTCCAGCGAACGTAAGATCGCTACCAAGAACATAAAGCCATTATAAAATAAAAGCCGAAAGTAAGAATAAACATTAGCTGGATAATCCGTACACATAAAACCCCGAAGTGTATAATTAATACACGTTGTAAAACGCTTCCTCGATACCGTCAAACTTCATGAAATCCAAGATCCGACTGATTTGTACAATAAAATCAAAACTAAATTTAACATAGCTAATAAATGAAATTATGCAAATCAAGACATAAAACAAAGTAAGTTGTAAATTTTTAGATTTTAAGAAACCGAAAATTTTGAGGGAGCGATATAATAATAGTGAAAAATCGTAAAACTGGGATTTTAGCCCCGGGATCCCCTTGGTAGCCTACTAAACCCCCGATATCGAGTATAAGCCTTTCTAAACACAATTCCAAACACCGGCTAATGGTAACACGTATGATATTGTCGGAGCTTAATCTTTTTCGACGGCGGTGTAGCTCTGTGCTTACGCGACGCTCCGACCCCCAGCGCTACTATAATACACAAAAGTTACAGTTTAGGCCACCAATTAAATAGCGTACTAGTAGCTGGGGTGCGCGAATTCGTGGTCTGAGCGTACCAGTAAAGTGGTGGGGTAGGTACTCGGGACGAACTCAGTTTGGCAGCGACACTGTTCTACGACTCGAGTATTACGACTATTACGCTCTTCACGTCACACGTATAGCCGGACGCTGATACACTTTATTCGTAAATTACAGTGCCGGAACGCTACCCTAATCACCAAAAGTTTGGGTTTTTTTATAGTCGACGAGATGTGACTCCACAGCATTTGTACAGTATCTCATTGTCCAAAACCCTGATATCGTTGAATGAAAAATTTAGGCCAGCGTTAGCGTCACTCTAAACAATATTACACGCTTATCTCACCAATCAGGCTTTAATATCCCGCAAACCTTGACGCCTGTCAATACGTACCAGGTAGTTTGAACGCTCTATTATTAAAATTTCGCCACTCAACGCTAACACTCGCAAATGGCTTAGCAACACCGATGCTATGACAAGTACCGCTACTCACGTCGCTATTCGACGCGAAAGAAAGAACTTCGAGCACTGCCTTGAGGATTGATGTGCCTCTACGATATCAGCTTATCATGATCTCAGTCTTAGTTATATAAATCGAAATGCTCGTTATAAAAAAACGCAATGTTTCACTCGGCAGCTTGTAACGCGAGTTAATACACAGGCGAAACTCATGTAACATTCCGTCGTTCGCAACTAACATTCGCTAGAGAGCGCCACAAAGTTCCTCTCTCTCAGAAGTGTAATCCTTTACACTACACTAAAACAACACCTTTAACCATGCCGTAAATCGCACTCCAAGAACACACAGAAAAGAAAAAACCGTAAGAATCCGTAAGTTATATAATAGACGTCGATATAATAAAACAGCCATGACACGTCTTCTCGCGTAGCTAGGTAATTAAACTAAAGCCCAAAAACTACAACCATCATCATATAATACATACTCAATGCCATAGCAATTAAATTCACTATACAATAACAAGTAACCATATATACGTATGTAAGACGCCCAACTGGCGAACAATAATACTCTAAATCATATTTATATAACACGCGCTAGCCGCGAATATAATATATATTATATATATTATAAAATTAAAAAAAAAGAAATTTAAATGAGAAATTTGAAATGAGAAAAGGGGTGAAAAGTTGGGGTGTGGTTTGAGAAAAGTATAAAGAGGGGGATTGTGAAATTTTAATATGGTGAAGAGGGTAGGTAGGGGAGTTTGTGTTTAAATTTTAAGGAGTGGGGGTTAAGATTTGAGGGAATGGGAAATGTTTGAAAAATGTGAAAAGTTGGGGGAAAATGGGAATTTTAGAAAATAGAAATTTATGAGAAATGGATAGGTGGGAAAGGGGTGGACTAGATATATGAATAGGGGTGGTAAGTTAAAAAGGAAATTAAAATTTAGGGGATGGGGGTTGAGTTTTGAGGGAATGGGGAATGTTTGAAAAATGAGGGAAAAAGTGAAAATTTAGAAAAAGGAAATTTTATAGAAAAAGGGAAGAGGGGAAAGGGGAGGTTTATATATTTTAATAGATGGGGTAAGGGAAAGAAAATATTAAATTTTGGAGGGGTTTGGTTAGGTATTGGGGGAGGGAGGGTAGTTTGAATTTTAGTAGAAAAATGGGAAAAAGGAGAAAAATGGATTTTGGGTAAAATTTTGGTTTTAAAAAGAGAGGGTGGGTGAATAGGGAATATGGGTTGGGAAATAGGGTGTTTAAAAGGAATGAATAGGGTTTAGGAGGTTTTAAGTATGAAATTTAGGTTTTGGGTAATTTATGGGTATGGGTGAATTTTGAGATTTATTATATTTTTATATATTTATAAATAAATACATAGCTAGTTTATATTTATATATAATATATATAATATGTATATAGTAGGATATATATACGTTCCCGTACACATTACGCTCATATGCCATGCCGAGGGCGACAGGGAATACAAGGGCGGCGTGGGGGCGGCCTTTATGGAAAAGAAAAATTTTGTGGTGAAAAAGGCACCAGCCCCAACACCCCCCTTAGTAAGCCCATGACGTCCCGGCATGGGTAACAATAACCTGAAAACAAGTAATAACAAATATTGATAACAAGTAATGACAAATAATATGACAAGTAACATCAAATATATAAATAAATGAAAGCTCCAATTATCTGGAAACCCAACGTAAATTAGGCAATACACGTACACTTATTATGAGCAAAAACCGAATGACAAAAATTATGACAAAAACAAAATAAGTGAAAAGTAAAAATAGAAAATTTTTTTGGAATTTTGTAAGTTTTTGTTGTTTTTGGGTTTTTATAATTAATTAAATTTTTATGAAATATAAATTTATGAAATATGGAATTTTTTTCCAAAGGCACAATATAGCACAAGTTATGCTGAAAACAAGTAATACAGATCAATACGGGCTACCCTCAATTTACCAAATTTAACGAGTCTAGCTCGATTCGTCATATATATTACCGCAGTATATATTGTTATTGTTGATGAATAATGCGGTTGCTGCAGGCATATATCGTTTATCCATCCATGACGAGGCCATAATCGGTCGACCCTACAAGTTGCTATAACAAAGTATATATACGAAACAAATATAAGAAAAATACACAAACAAATGGTATTAAATTTCACAATGTTCACTCTATATAATGTCACTATCCATACTAATTGTTGTTGCCATTGTTGTATTCTACCATGACGAGGCAAAATTAATCATTGTCCATCTCGACCATGGCGAAGTATATAATGTCGATAAGAGTTTCTGTAACCAGGACTCATAACGCTGCGTAACGTGAAATTGTTAACCGAAATTGTTGTAGTATTGTTGAAATACCAAATGAAAGAGTTCCTGCCATTCAGGACTCTACAATAGTAATTCGCGACGTATTAGAAAATCGATATTAAACGTTCGCGATACACCAAAATGTTTAATCATGACGACATAATTAGTAAGGTTATGCTAATACTTGTTAAGGTTATGACTATAACTGTTTATTGTGGCGCCCAATTGACGAAAAATTAATGACCGTAAATATTGTTTTAGTCGCAACGTAATTGTGGCAAATACAATGGCCAATCGCACTTCAACGGCATAGATGCTGGTTGTCCCGGATAATCATTACGTCGATCGTACCATTCTGTAAGATAATGAAGTTCACGTAGAAACATAGTTGAGAATTGTCGTAATGTTTCCCGTGATGCTCGTTTAACCAGTTGTTGAAATTGTTCTAGCCGTTCTACCATTAAGTTCCCTGATAGTTGCTGGTTATTTAAACGACATTCTATTTCATCCAGATCATCGCGCAATTGTTGATAACCGGAATTCGGAAAAACGTAATTACGAACGCGAGCTACTTGGCTCGAAACACCTGTTCGCGTATCGGCATAGCGTCGCATATCTCGTTGGACGTCACTTTCCCATTTACGTCGACTAAATCCAATGAAAAACAGTTGCGGGAAATATTGTATCGCGATGCTGCGCCTTCGCAGCATTTCGTAAACAAATCCACGTACCATATACGCTACTCGACGTATAAATAGATCGTATAGCTGCGGGGTAACTGTAACGTCCCATTGTTTTTGAAAAATGATATTCCGAACACGCTCTTCCCATTTGAAAAAGATGCCAATCAAATCACGTTCGCTGATATGCCGTCCACGTTCACCCATCTGTTTGAATTCGCGTTTCAATTCATCGCGCAAGTGTTGATACAGCATGTTCATGCGTTGTGGCATCGGTTCATTGGACGTTATTTGGTAGAACGTAAAGTAATGGTAAATCAACCGGTTACCAAACGCTGTAACGCGACCGATTCGTAGAATCATTACCATTAAACTGTAAAATCATTTCCATGGCGTTTCGTCGTTCGCCAAGAAGCGCTAATTGACCGATACCGCTTTGTTGCGTCAGTACCGGTTGAATAGACGGCTCTAATACAGCTTCAGCAGTTGTATGTCGTTCTCCAGACGTCGTTTGAATTGTTTCCTTCAGCGTAACAGCCGATGCTTCCTCAAAGGTTTTTACCTCGTGCAATTTCTGTTGTGCTTCGGCAGCTATGGTTAACGTTGCGGCAGTTGACATGGACGAGGAAAATGGCGCGAAGATTGCCGTCGACGTTGACTGTTGCTCCGTATAATAAATTAGTTCTTGCCACGGTGGGGGTTGTGTTACCACTACATTTGGAAAAACACGCGATTCACCTCGCTCTTGTCGTTTTGCTACGGTACCACTATCCATAGATTCACTGATCGCTTCCTTGTAGTCATCGTGACGTTCTCGTGTGTTTTGATATATTTGCCACGCCTGTTGAAATTGTCGTTGCTGTTGATAGTTGACGTGTACATCTTCGCTATTCCATGCTGTTAAGTTGGTGGCTGAGCGGTCGATAATTCTCATCGCTGATTCGATTTGGTCCTTTGCGTCTACCACAGCTACGCTGGTGGGGTGCCTCCACTCACGGCCAACCATCCCCGAATCACTGGTCCCCGCAGATAACTCCCACACTGGGTTGTTACGACGACCCCTCCAAGGTTGGCCTTGCAGTCCCTCTGGCCAAGCTAACTGTTGATCTACCTCGCTAAGTGAACACTCGGAAGGGGTATCATCCCTTGGTTCTAATTTGAGACACGACAACCAGTCGGAACCACCAATAACCCACCTTCGCTATCAGAGTTTCGCATTCAATCCGCTATTCCAATTGCCGTTATAAGATCACAATTTCGTTGATGCCGAATTGTTCGTTAGATAACGCTGAATACGACGACAATTGTTATTAAAGTCGATTAAGCAATGTTAATACCAACAGTCGAGTTAAGCTTATCGAGAAACAGTATAATCACCAGCAGTTGCCTAAAATCTAAAATGCAATAATTGTTTATAACAGTTTATAAAGTACACCATTCGAAAGCCACCATGTCGAACCTTTTTATACCATTTAAACCATGTCGAATACGCCACGAATATGCATTCCATCTACGTAGCGCGCACCTTCACTTCTCCATTACTCCATGGGCGTTCGCGGCTACAGATCTCTATCAGAAGTTGACTCGTCACTATACCGCTGTAGATCCCAAAACTAGCACTCAGCGAATACTGACGCACTGTTGCTACGCTATATTATTCATTGTTCATCGTTCGATAGCGGAAAAGACAGAAATAGAAGAAGTAAAAAAATCAATTTACCCGCTGACGTGCACATGGCCACGATATGGGATCTTTTTAACGGGCCAGCACTGGCGACCAACCATCTAACGACATCGTCATTTCATCGTTACCGAAGACCATTACACACGCGCCTTCCAACTTTGGCATGTTCCATCCAACACCGAAAAATAGAAAGATAGAATAAGAAGTAGCCATAATGATATAACATCTACCGTTCATGTACATAATCGTTGTACACATGCCGGACAATACCACAACGTCGTTTCCGGCTCCTTTTCCAATTTTACACACCGAAAATGATACCATTCGAGGCAATAGTCACATTCGATCCAGTTGACATCATCTTCACCTACGCGGAGGTCTTCTTCGTAACTCTGCCCGCATTCTCCGCAGAACCAATCGATTTCTTCGCTATCAATTTCGATCGCGCGTAAGCGTTGCTCATACTCCAAATAATCGCGCGGTTCACCACCAAAATGTTTAAACAAACTTTTGTTATAAATCTTGCTCTTGCGTCTCGCGTCACCTAACCGTATTACCTCCAAATTAGGACCTTGTACCTTGACTACCCGATATAGTCGCTCGAAATTCGGGTGAAATTTATTAGTGATCCTACGAGAATCGATTTTCTCCAGCCTACGCATTAAAACTACATCGCCAGGCAAAAAGTCACGAATACGTGCTCTTCGATCAAAATATCGCTTGTAAGCATCCTGGGCCAAACGTACAGACTTACTAGCTTCTTTCCAAGTGCTAGTCAACGTATCCAACAGTTTTTGTACATGTTGGTCGATACTTCCACCTTCCGTTATGGACAATAACGGGTTTTCTCCCGGTAAATCTGGGTCACGACCATGCATTAGAAAAAACGGGGTTTGACCCGTTGACACGTGTACCGTAGTTCGGTACGCAAAAAGTGCGCTATCGACATAAGTGTCCCAATTATTTGGTTCCAATTCAGTAAGTGGTTTAATCATGGCCATCAACGTTTGGTTCCATCGTTCCACCAAACCATTACACTGATGATGATACGGTGTAGCAAACACTGTTCGGCTTCCTAGTTTGGCGGCTTCAGACGTGAATAATTCGGACGTGAAGGCTGGTCCTTGGTCAGACAAAATGACACGCGGTACCCCATGTCGGGGTACTATCTTGTTCAGTAATAAATCAACAATAGTCACGGCCGTTTGGTCTGACGTGGCGAAAGCTTCTGGCCACTTGGTAAAATAGTCAATAAAGTTGACTATATATTTGTTCCCAGAACGCGTTACAGGTAACGGACCAATCACGTCTACGCCTACCATATGAAATGGTGCCATCGCAGGAATTGGTTGTAACGGTCCACGACGATTCGGACCAGGTTTAAACCGAGCACATGGTACACATGCGTTAATAAACGCTTCGAGATCTTTCTTCATAGTGACCCAATAAAATTTCCGTTCGAGCTTAGCCAAGGCTCGATTGTATCCTACATGACCTGCGTATTTAGTCGTATGAGCTTGTTCCATCACAACTACACGGAATTCTTCAGGTAGGACCAAACGAAATTCGCACGCTTCTGCGCGAACAGGTCTACGTTTTCGGCTCACGTAGTACAATATACCATGTCGGACATGGAACCTATCTTCTTGCAACAAGATCTGTCGTTGCAAATCTTCCGCTAACTCGGGATCCAATTCTTGATCTTCAAGAAAACGAACCATTCCTCGTATAAATGGGTCCAAAGATTGGGCTCGTCGGATTTCATCCGCCTCCCATGGCGGGTCAATAGCAAAATAGTCATTCAGATCGCGATCCACTATAGGAACATCTACCTGCATTCCACTTGGACCAGGTTGTGGATCGTTTATTTCGTCGTTCTCGTCAGTCACTGCGTTAGGGCTTTGCGTAACTACTCCCACAATCTTTAAAAGATTCGTTTCTCGTTTCACTAACGCTTCGTTAGGATATTCGTTATCCGGTATCGGGTCTTCTGAATTATCAACCGATTCGTTACTCAGTGTGGATTTCAAAATCGGTGGGCGCGACATTGCATCAGCATTAAGATGCTGCCTTCCAGGTTTATACACCATTTCGTAATCAAATTCTTGGATCCTCGTTACGAAACGCAATAGACGTGGTGTTAACAAATCGATGGAACGAGTTTTCATCAAAATTTGTACTAAGGGAGCGTGATCGGTTAAGATGGTAGTAAAACTACCCAACAAATATGGCCGAAATTGCACCATAGCTCGTACTACGGCCAGGCATTCTTTTTCTGTCACGCTATATCTTGTTTCAGCATCATGGAATTTTCTACCACCGTAATGAATTACTCGTTCTTTTCCATCTTCGCCACATTGTGTTAAAATAAAGCCAACACCTTCGTTGCTAGCGTCGGTGTACAACCTAAATGGCTTCACTGGATTGGGATACGCTAAGATAGGCGCTGTAGTCAGTGCAACCTTGAGTTTATCAAAGGCTACTTGGCACTGGTCCGTCCAACGAGATTCTACCGAATTAAATTTACTTGGTCCTTTTGTCAATTCGTGCAACGGAGCAGCGATGAGACTATAACCTTCGATGAATTGACGGTAATAACCGGTCAACCCTAAGAACGAACGTACTTCCGTAACGTTTTGAGGTCTTTCGCACTCCAAAATCTTTTGAACTTTCGCTGGATCTGGGGCTATTCCATTTTCCGAGACTACATGGCCTAAGAATAATACCTCGCGCCTTACGAAATCACACTTCTTGCCCTTAATAGACAAGCCTGCATCACGTAAACGATTGAACACACATTGGATATCCCACAAGTGTTCTTCAAACGTGGGTGAGAACACGATGACGTCGTCG
>JASANE010028642.1:0-13597 GCA_030248225.1 Trileptium ribeirensis | reverse complement strand
TAATATAAAACGTCCCATCATCGTGACAATGCGAAACAGTGTAGCAGCTCAATCTTGTTATAAATAAATAAAACCATAAAGGTTATGCTGCAACGAGTAGTTTCGCTAACCTGGCATGTGAAGATTATCCAAATGGTGTAAAGCGTGATGACGTCGCATATCGGCAACGCGGACAAATCGGAGTCGACAGCCCTGACAGGCGTAATCCTTCGAAACATGACGATACATATGAAAGCAATATTCGGTGGTACACGCTGGCTCCGATGTCCATCGCTTTGTCACGCCATCGAAAAGTACCAAACACAACGGGCATAGCAAGTGTATTGTTTTGTAATGATACTGAAGCCATAAATGGTGTCACAAAATATAGCAACGATTGTTAAATGCACATTCGGTACTACAGCTGAATGCTACGTTAAACACGCATAACGAAAAGAAGCTGATTCACTCAATTGCAACAACACAACACCTCAATATATTCCAGCAAAAGTCGTTTAAAAAACTCAAAAACAGTCTTCGCTGCTATACAAAACGCCTACAATGAAAGTAAAATTATTAACAAACAGCGTTATTCCAAACATTTTATATTAACGCGGATAGTTAGTAGGCATTTTGGCTAGATTTTGCGACATAGTTTGGGTTTTAACGCTCCTCAAATCTGTCGTATCAACAATCATCAGTTCGTTCGGGAAGCTATAAAGTTCACTCTGTATATATAAACATTTATTTGTTCTTTCGTTCAAAGTTTCTTCAGAAATTGCACAAAAGAATTTTTTCAACTTTAAACAAATTAGCTTTGGCAGTTATAAACTTTGTTATAAACATGTCATTAAGATAATAAAATGTTAGTTCTTGACAAAACCAAAATATGCTGGGACACCGTTTAATGTACCGAGACTGTCACTGCATGCCCACTACAGATAAGCCAAATTGGCTCTCGAATTTCAGAATTATACACCAAGATTACTACTTCTTCTCTATCCAGTTAAAATTGACAAAAAAACCATGTCCATTGTGGATGATGATAAAATGAAAAACAAATGAAATGGTTCAATGTCGCCTACCGTTTGATAATGATAAAGAACGTCAGAATGAAACGACGAACAAAAGTTGCAGATCGGACAATGATACGGCATTTCGCGACCAACGTGGTTATGAATATGTTGAGCTAAACTGGCAACGTTCCGAAATTCTAGGTCGCAAATGTAGCATACCGGACTGCTTGATTTTAAATGTTGATGTGTCTGAAAAAACAAATCGACAGCACCTATACTAGCCTTTCCACTCGCCCAAAAGGCGTCGAGGATTTTATTCTGGGGCAAATTTCATTTTTGTGCATCTTTGACATATTTCGAATTTTTAATATGTAATCATTTTCAGCACTGGTTATATTATTATGAAATGTCTGCCTTCAACCACCCCGAGGCTACCAACAAGTCCTTCCCACCACTTATTTATATTTCTGTATGTTCTGAATCATATCAAACAGGGGTGTTTCCTTGGTTTGGAGAACACGTGGTGTTTTGGCGAATGGGGCGCAGCGAACACGGTGGCTTTGGCGAATGCGGATAGACCCCACCCTCATAGTGGAGAGCTATGCCAGCTAGCTATATCAGGTAAAAAGAATGTGCCTTAACGCTAATTCAGGTAAACAATACTTTAACAACAAACTACATTTCCACAGTGAGCCATTATTAATATAAATCTTTATGGAAATTTAATGAAGCCCAGTAACATGGTTGAATGAAATACCAAATGACCGCGGATCCCAATAATCCGGCTAAACTTCGGCCAGTCATCTGGTTTCAATGCGACCTCAAGATAATTTTGTAGGATCAGGATTACCCTGTGAATTTAAACATTTCCACGAGCCAAGCACATATTCTTATTTTACAAGAGTCCAAAGATTATATTTTGTGCCCAATATGATAAACATATACTATGACTTTTCCGATAAAGGTTTGGTCAAATAATTGACGCTAACTATTAACAGTTGATAGTTTTCTATATTTGCTCACAGATGCACATATTGTCTAAATAAGTAAGCACCTGATCCTGTTTATGCTAACTCCTGCACACAAGTCTAGTTCTCGCAAACAACGGTGCCTAGAAAATCGTCAATTGTTGTCATGATATTCAATCATCTGTAACAGGTCTTGTATTCAACGTTTTATATCGCAAAAACAAGATATGTTGAAATATTAGAGGCATGATTGTGTTGATGGTGCGATTGGGGACGTGGAAAAGTAGACACTTGCAAGCTTGTCGTTCAATCATGCCCACCAACCAACCATGCTGACGACGTGGCATGCCGCGATTTTATTTTTGTCGAAAAAACTTCGACTCGGCAGCTTCTACGTCGATACCGGGGCCACGCAACATGCTGTTTTGCCAATGATCACGGTCGTAAGCCACAGCGACATAACTACAGTAGTTGTACCAGTTCGTAATGGTATCTGTGGCGACCCCTGTTTGCAAGCGAATTGACGGCAAGTTGTAGATGTAGCTGAAAATGATCACGAGTATCGTTTCCAATGTGAACCGGTGACCGGCAAAAAATGAGCCGCTTCGAACAGATAATTTGGTTTGGCAATTTTTACCGCCATTCGTACTTGTCAAGGCGCGCGAGGTCATTACGCGCAGCCAAATACATCGCGTCGCCAATGTACATTGCTGGTTGTTTAGCGATAAGTCTCCATTGGGCAAGCAGAACAATAGTATCTTCATATGTACCTGTTCTACGCACCACTTGGTTATAGGTCATGCGAAAATTGTTAATATCAGGTTCAGGAAGTATAGTATTAAGGGGTGATATGTAAAATCTAGTATCTTGAGGTCTGCCATGTGCTGCCATAGTTTAATATTATTCTGTTAAAAAAAGTGGAAAATAAAGCATCAATCGATCAATCGTGCGTTCCCAAAGGGCTACTTCCGAAGTGGTTAACTGTTCTTGCGGATAACTTCAGAGGGAGGCCAGATATATCGATATGAATGGTACCATTGAGTTTCTCCTGTAATGCTGGATCGATCTAGGTGCATCATGTCTATTTTGCAAAAAAAAATTTTTTTTCAAAATCTTCAGGTGACATTTCACAGGTGGGGCCATTAGGTAAAAACAGAAAAAAAATGAAAAAAAAAATTTTTTTTCGGAAAATGGTCGTATGCGGTATTTTTGAACTCAGCTCGTGGAGCTGAGTCGATTGCTACCAATTTCAGCGACGTGCGACCATTTGCTGATTTTTCCCCCCAGCCCAAACAGCGCCAAAAAAATAACCGAATTGAAGAGATACCAATTTGTCGAAATAGGATACATCGACTTTGAATACCACTGAAAAGATATTCGTGCTATACTCTAGATAGCTAAAACATCGAATTCAGCATAACGTGTAACCTACGTAAACCATTCTCAGTGCCCTACACATAATACTTAAACTAAAAATGAATGAAGACAGACTACAGTCACCGACAAAAAGTGTATAAAACTAACGCGAACGAACGTAAACGCAAACGAATATTAGGACGTTCGGTTATAAACGAATGTTGTTGTGTTGGTTTTGTGTACACTTATTTCTGTCCGCGACTATACATACTGTGGACAAGATTCATTGACCAAAATCGATTGAAAACCACAAAAGGGCATTAGATATTCGTGCTGGTCTCAGAATAACCGAAACATCGCATTCAGCACACCAAAACACATGTACACAATTCTTGATGCAACACATATTCAAACAGGTGAAGACATATTACATTCTAGAAATCGGGTTCACCGACCCTTAAACCCATTGATAACCACTAAAAAGGCATGAAAAATTCGTCTCGAGCACTGAACCATTCGGCATACCAAAAACCTATATATCTTTACAATGATGCACTGCACGCAGTGCATGATCAAACAGATCAAAACAGACTATATTTTAAACTCAGTTAAGTTGGACTCTAGATAGCTAAGCCGCCGTATCCAGCATGCTTGATAACCTAATAGGTTCTCATCGCAAGGTGAAAATACACAATAACATGCCAAAATTCAGGAAGTTGATTTTTCCAAAAGTCGAAAGGGTTATTGAACCATATTCGGGTCCACGGTATATAGAAGGCGTGGTTCCACAAAGGGATGACCAAAAATGTAGATCTCGGTATTAGCTAATTCCGGCATAGTTTTGCGAGCGGACACCTCTGTCGCAATATACGGGCTGCGAGACAGAGCTCCTGCATTACGAGATTTGGCAAAAACTTAAAAATACCAGTTTTTCGTTATTTAACCAAGAAGATTGGGTCGGAGCTCTTAGCATTCAACTAAAGCGAGTCATCACTTTTGGTATCGAACAAAAAATTTATTAAAACTACCCAGCCGAAGTTAAATTATATCGGAAGACAAAAATAAAATTTTCTAATTTTCCCTCCCCTTCCTGAACTCATTGGGTACTCCGCTTGTTACAGACGCCTGGTTTCAATCATTTGTAAAGCGCAAATCCTTACCGATATCGGCAAACATTTGGAAAGCTATGTGACTCTCAAAAATACAATACTCGCTAGAACTGAGTGTTAGCTTTCGAACGAACGAACATCGAACAGAAATCGAACAAAATTTATTTATTCTCGAACAAACCTCGGTCATTTTTCGAACAGTTCTCGAACAAATTAAAGAAGTGCGCCAAATTTTCGAACATATCTCGGGCAAAATTAGGACACATTTCGAACAAAATTTGGAAGTTATCGAACGAACTTCGAGCCAACGTCGAACGATCAGCATTCATTTCTGGCAAGTACCGTAAATTTTTATTGCATCAAATTGATGCAATAATGAACATGTACTGTCCGAAATGCGCCCTATTTATAAAATATAGTTTGTACGTGAATTTGTTTTGCACAAACAAGATTGCGCTCAATATTGTAAATCAATCAAAACGAACCAACCAGGTGTTGGCATTAATAGCGTAAGCAGTTTATTAATTACAAGCGCATAGCTATAATCACATTATCTCCGCTCGCCTTAAAGTCTAAGAAACTAAAACATCCTAAACTCTACGAACCTGAATAACGTGGTCATCCCTTTGGAACAGTGTTTGATATTCGCGCAAACAGTAACGGCAAACAGCGGAGAACCCAAGTTCTTCGTCATGGGCGCGAAATTCTTCGCGATCGCAAATGACATGAGCCAGTGCATGACACATCATTGAGTAATTCGAAACCGGACGGGCAGTGCAGCCGTTCCAGGCACACTGAAGATATACTAAGTGAAAATTTAGCCAAACATATCAATGATCGTTGGTTATGCTTTCTGCACTATTCCGAACAACTAAATATTCTTAGCATCCAAATTTCCGAAAACAGTAGATTCCAACCGCTAATTTTGTAATCGTTGCCAAAAATGATAAACATATGACAAAATCATTAATTGCCAGCAAGTGAAACGAACTCCAGTTGTGGATAAATTTCCAAGACTAATTTTGAAGGAATCAAAAATCAGATTTCTTATGATATTTCAGACTATGTTGAAACTGGCACAGCGAACTAAACTAACCATCGACGACAGGCTGCGACCGGTTCAAACTTATGCTAATAACAACCTTCAAACGGTTTCCGATGCCTATTCGTCGGGTATTGCTGACCATCGTAATTACGAGTACTATGTTTTTCTGGGCTCTCCATTCGCTGAAAATTTAGCCAAGGGCATGAATTTTCCATGGTTCCTAACCGGGGGCAACGAATTTTGCCAGGGAACATTTACAACAAAAGCCGTCAAAATCGTGTGAAATACTCCCAAAACGCTTTCATGGAGAGAAATGCGACTTTGAAGCAAGTTTCGACAAATTTTACAGTACTTTTGGCTTCAAGTTGAAATTTTACTCAAGTTTCGGTCAAATTTTTTTTATTTTTGAGGTGTTTTAACCCAGTGGAAATTTTTTTGCCAAGAGGCGATGAACCGGGGGCACTTAAAAAATGTCAGGGCCCTCCGGCCCAATTTGGAGAGCCCTGCTAGATGACGCACAACTTTACTATACCTGGAAGACATAAACAAGTATTTCGTGTTTCCCTCGCCGTAACTGGGTATCTGCGGTTATCGTCCAAGAGGAGAAATGTCGTGCTAACTTAGGCCACAAAGCTAAAGTCATACCCATATTTCCACCAGTCACAGACCGCCAAGCTACTATGTGGCTCGGCTTTGGTCCCTACAAATGTGAACTAATAGCATCTAATATGAACTTTTCCATACACATGACCTGACCGGTGCGGGCAATGGTTTTTGAAAAATACCATTTATTTAAACAGAAAAGGAACCTTAAATCCAGCCACAAATTCGCCGTCATGAATTGCATATTTGGACTTGAGCTTTTTCACACGAGAATAATAATGATAAACTGGAGGAATGTTAGGTCGCTTTAAACATTGTTGTTTTTCATCTGGTTGGCAGTGAAGAAGCTGAGTTGGAGCTATTCGTTTGGATGACGGAGCACTTGCAGTTGCATTTTCTGGAAAACGACCATAAAGCGGTCGCAAATGCTGTTGTTGTGGTCTGAAAATAATCTAATATTATATAACTAAACATTTTATTCCTGTAAGACACTACCAAAAATTTTAAAAAGAACCACCCATCAATCATACACATATACTTAGCAATGTTCAATGATTGATCTAGTAGTTTTTATCATTTGCAAAAAAAAAAAACCATTTATCAGTCTGGGCTCTCCATTCGCTGAAAATTTGTCACGGGGCATGAACCTGACGGAGCCCAGTTTTGGCAGTGGGCATATTTACAACAGAAAAACAGATGAAAATAATGTCAAAACGGTTTTCTTATACACAAAAAGCTATTTTGAAGCAAATTGACAAAATTGCGGAATTTTCGGTACTTGAAAAGGCCAGAACCCTCCACTCACTACCCCAATTCGGAGACTCCGGTCAGCCATACATATATACATAGAAATGTTTGATGACTGGTCTAGCAATTTTTATCTTCGCACAGGAAATTCTCGGTGTATAAAATAAAACACTGCAGAAGTTTTTTTTAGATAATAGAGCCTTTAATTTTGCTCGAATAACCAAAAACACGGAATCTTAAAAACATTATTAAACAGTTAAGATTCAAAAGGCTTTTTCCCGTAATCTGATTAAAAATCCAATTTTTTAATTGCGCATTTTTTATTATGGTCTTCACTTTATATTGATAACAGATATTATTATACTCACCTGGAGCGACTATGATTATATACAAAATTACAGCTGCTGCATGTTGTCTAATTATAATAAATACTTGAATGTGATGATAGAGGTCAACAATGTCTGCAACTTCCACGCACAAACGCTGCTAGAAAAACCTCGGGCAACACCGACCATAAGCTGGGGAACTTTGACTACAGCTTTTAGAAAATACTGCTGTATCAAATAGCGCAAATAATATTTCAGAAAATGTTCCACAAAATGACAATTGCGGCCAAGCGATAAGCTACAGCACGTAGTCGATGTTGACCTATTAGTCAATGTAATAAATATATCTACATAGGTATAGATGGTCATAGCTCAGTCTGATTTTCTACATGGTCGTTCCACTGTGAGTGTGACTCAATTACTGGACATAGAAAACTGTTTCTTTGTATTATTTAAATAAATCAGCTCAGGTGTTCCTCAAGGTAGTATTCTCAGTGCTGTTTTTTTCTTAATGACATTGATAAGACAACAAATAAACTTTGTGCTATGGCTTTTCCAGCTATTAAATTTTTTATTTGTCACCAACGTATAAATTATAAATCAATACCGCCGGATTCGGAAGCTCGTCACATATCAAAAATGACAACGCTTACACATCAGCGAAACCACCCTGTCGTAACAGCATGTTAACTGGGTTTGGTCGTGTCGCAAGAAGCCGCACATTGTTTGATCTTATTCGTGAAACTTGGAACAGTCCTCGCAGACAATGGCTTCGCTGACTCAACTATGACACCAGTATAGTCAGATAACGGTATCATGGCAATCACAATAGCTAGAAAAAGCACTGAGTTGAATTTGCAAAACATATTACACATGACAGAAACGAATTTCAGACGCTTGATGGCGTAAGAGCCAACCGACGGGTGACTTACTCAATTGGTTGAAGAAACGTAAGACTGGAAAGGTCATTCCTGAATAGCAACATTAAGCGAATAAAACGTTCTATAAATGTTTTCTTTCTATTTGGAAAGCGAACCGAAAAAGTTGATTATAAACAAGGCCGCCTGATAACCTTTCTGTTCGTAACTGTAGTCAAAAATTGTTACTGAATTGTTGCAGGTGAATGAGCGCCGCGAAAAATTCTCACTAGAAAGAGAGTATATTTCGACGGTGTTCGTTTCCTATCAGTTTGGCGTGACACGTATAACTAAACTTAGGCTGAACGGATTGACTCATGTGATAGCTCATTCGGTAACTTAAAAGCTCTATTTGTGCATAATAGATTAGAGATGAAAAAATATTCCAACATTCAAAGACACGGCCGAAATGTCCTTGGTGGCGGCAAAAAGCGGCCCGATAAAACATGACTAGTATGAATTGTATCTCGTCAAGTGATGTAGAATGGCGCGTGCACGTAAAGATCAGGCATTACTGGAATAGATCTCGACCAACTCATTAACTCAACACCAGGCGGTCGTTGCCGTGACGATGGAACACTAGGTAAGACGACCAGTCGAGGGAGACGATAAGGCTACATCCTTATTCGGTGGCCAAGCCAACGTAATTTCCGCTGAACGATTATGTTTCGTAGCAGGATGGTTTGCGGAACACGGCCGAAAAAAACTGCATTTGGTAATCGATTAGTGTATCTCGTACGCAGTGTTCGACTCCAGCATATCGAATTAAAACGTTTGTGAAAATGAAACCGTTTATCAAAAAGTAGTGACTAGAGCAGTTGCCAAGTTTCACGGCCGCAAAAGCAGATTTAATACGTTTATAAACTGAGACTTACTTAATACAACAGTTTTACGCGAATGATCTTCGATGTTTACCTCAACACCAATGTTAGGAAACAAAATAGCCGTGGTCAATTAAATATATTTACAAATTAACTGATACAACTGTCGATCGTAGTTAGACTTATGTTAACGACCTGTAAATCAAGAAAATTCGCATGGACCGGCCCCTCAACAAAATATAGCTCTCATTTGTGACCTTCGACAAGACACACCACCTGCATTAGTAAAAACTTATGTTAACGACCTGTAAATTAAGAAAATTCGCATGGACAGCCCCCTGAACAAAATATAGCTCTCATTTGTGACCTTCGACAAGACACACCACCTGCATTAGTAAAAACTTATGTTAAAGACCTGTAAATTAAGAAAATTCGCATGGACCGGCCCCTCAACAAAATACAGCTCTCATTTATGACCTTCGACAAGACACACCACCAGCATTAGTAAAAACTTATGCTAACGACCTGTAAATTAAGAAAATTCGCATGGACCGGCCCTTCAACAAAATATAGCTCTCATTTGTAACCTTCGACAAGACACACCACCAGCACTACTAAAAACGTGCCTTCACGACCGGGATGATACTGGTCGAAATAATACAGCCGATTATTGTCGTTTACGACTATCAGATGAATGTGACACTTCTTCTTAAATCGTGTACTATAGAATTTAAAGAATTTGGCGAAAGCATAGAGGTACGATTCATGTCTTAATTCAAATAGCCTTCTGGATGGTTTATGTAATAAAAGAAGCACTCGTAATTAATTTGAAAAGCAGCAGAAACTAAAAAGGTTTAACAAAACGTTCCAAGCGAGAACATTCTTCTGGTTTTGCGTAGTTAAATGGCTTGCTATCGTACCGATTAAATGTTTCCCGAGAAAAATATTTAAATTTCACGTTTTTGGTCTGCCATGGATGACAACATACAAAACTTTTTGTCGAAACGTTAAACACTACTGAAGGAAATGTTACTGGCTCATTTTAATATCTGTTAACATATACTAATGAATAGTACCTGACTATCTGACCATCTTGTTGGGCGCATTGCGTTACTGCTTCAAATGATTGTTTGCTATTCGCTGAGACCGTGACCTGACCAGCTGCGATAGAAGGAACACAGTCCAAAATCTGGTCAAGATGAATATCCTGGGGAGCAACGTGTGGAAAATGACATCCAAACGTATTTACAATAACGGGTTGGCCAGTTTTAATAACAGTTGTGTGTTGTTGGACTGGATAATTGTTCTTAGATACAACAGGACTGTCCCCGTGGCAGGCACTAGGAGCATAGATGACTTGTCCGTCTGGTTGTATGACATATCCACCGGAAATTTCTTGTGCTAGCTGTGAGCGGTGATGAGGAACGTATGCCGGCACAAGTACGCCGGCACTGATTGAGCCCGCTGCCCCAAACGAAGTTATTTGGCGTATAATTGGCTTGACAACGCCGACCTGAGCTGCTCGGTGTTTCTCCTGAAAATGAATAGAGTTCCAACTAGCATAAAGGCAATACCACAGTACATAAAGCTAACATAGCGGTCATTTTAACATAAATTCAAATCTACTATATCTATACGAATTAATGCAATATATTTTACTATGTATATATACGTAAAAGTAGATTCTGTTTAGTCTTGGCTCCTGATTTTGCCAGGGGGCATTTTGTCATGAGAAAAAGGTTAAAAATCGTGTCAGAAACATTGCCAAAATACTTATGATAGAGAGAAAAACTGATTATGAAGCAAATTTTGACAAAAGTTGTGAAATTTTTGGCTTCATAACGGAACTTTAGGAAAAATTATGATCAAATTTTATCTACTTTGGATCGATTGAAAACAAAAACATTTGCTAAGAGGCAATGAACCGGGATGGAGCCCAAAACTTTGCCAAGGAGCATGAACCGGGGGCACCTGTTTTGAACCAGGAGGAACCCTAAAATGCCAGGGGCCAATTTGGAGAACCCGGCTGATATATACCGCTGCAAATGCAATTTCATTTCTTGTCTATTAAGTATACCTGCAGCAAAAGGAGTGATGACTGAAATTTGTAATTCCAGTAAGCTGACTACAGATTGGAATAACTATAAATATAGTGTTTCCTGCACTAACTACAGAACGACTCAAAGGTTGGAATAATGATAATATGCTGTGTTTTGTGAACTAAAGAACGACAGAGAGATGGGAGTAATTACAAATATAAAGTGTTTCCTGCACTAACGGCAGAAAGACACAAAGGTGGGAATAATGATAATATGCTGTGTTTTCTGAACTAAAGAACGACAGAGAGACGTGAGTAATTATAAATACACAGTGTTTCCTGCACTAACTACAGAACGACACAAAGGTTGGAATAATGATAATAATGTTGTGTTTTCTAACTAAAGAACAATGAAGATATGGGAGTAATTATAAATATACAGCGTTTCCTGCACTAACTACAGAACGACATAAAGGTGGGAATAATGATAATATGCTGTGTTTTCTGAACTATAGAACGACAGAGAGATGGGAATAATTATAAATATATAGTGTTTCTTGTACTAAATACAGAACGACGCAAAGATTGGAATAACGATAATATGCAGCGCATTACTAACCTTTGTTTTTGAAGCAAATCCTCCATTGGCTAAAAAAATACGAAACACATTTAGTAAGTTCACACAAGAACGGCTGGCATAGAACGTGTCGGGATTTTCGGCTCCTCCCACTTCCCAACTAAAAGAATCTCCAACTCATGCTCCCAGGTATATATAATTTTCGTAGTTTGGAGAAGCAAGCAATTATTCACATTTCTATGCCGCATGTTATATATATACACAGTGCGTTAAAAACGTTATTTAGAAAGCTGGAATTTAGAAAATGTTCCAAGTAAAAATAGTGCAGTTCGACAACATTAACATACCAGAATGAATTTAGAAAATTGGAATATTGGAAATCTAAAAAATTGGATAAAGTTATATATTATCCAAATTAGTACACTGGCAAACTGGTATAGACAATAATATAAATGGCTGTAGAAAAATAACCTTCGGCTGAAAGTAGGGTGAATTATCATTGCTTCTTTTAAAATGTGTCACAGCAGCTTGTTCCCGATTTATACCGTTCCAAATGAAATATCATCGTCTTAGCTAGTTATGGGCAAGAATATTCGAATATCCAGACACCAGAGAGTAACCGGAATTCCGGTTTCGGCGAAAATCGTGCTCCGGTTGCGGTTCCGGCAAAGGGCAAAAACCATGATATCGGAACCGGAATTCCGGTTTAAAAATTTTGTTTGAAATTTTCCACATTTTTGCTTCATCTTTGGCTCAAACATATGTATTATACATATATAAGGCCCAGGGAATAACCGGAACCGTCCATTTAAACCGGATCCAGAACCTGGTCTTCGAAATTTATATATAGTAAAACAGATGATGGAAGAAATGAAGGTATAGTGGATTTAAAATGCATTAAAAATAACTTTTACATTAAACTTAATGTATTGCGATGGTATTATTGCCTTTCTGAAACTTTAAAGAGACTGAGGAAGCTAATAATGTTTATTTATCGATCAAATATGTCGGTTTTTGGACATTCAGAGCAAAAAATGTCCTCCACTATACACCATTGCGTATACTGCGAAAAATCGAATGTGCTTACAAAGCTTGGAGCGTAGAATACACACTTTCGCTCTGTCTCCAGTCGCCTCCATTTACTACACATACGTTTGTTGCATATTCTTCTGTAGGAAACTTAAAATTATTGGTTTATATGGTTCTAAGAGAAAATAATAGATAGAAGGTAATTTTCTGATCAGTGGTCAGAGACACTATTTAGACTACCGTTGGACAAACAGTGCCCGGTAGTTAGATCATAATGATGATAACTTTCTAATCAGAATGCTATAAATGAGACACACTATGATGCTGCTCGCACAGTTTCAATAAATGCAGTTCATTGCCAAGAAAGTATATAATTTCTAGCTGCGTTGCAGATAACGTTAGTTTACTTCAATTTAGACTGATTTACCAAGTTTACAAGCGCACTGGCGGGTGCTTGACGCAATTTATGTTAGCCAAGCATACCCTAAGTACTTTTGCGTAAGCCATACTCTGTTACTCGAGTTGGACCTTTATCCAGCGCCTTCCCAGAATTCACGGCTCAGAGTCTGCGCGTAGTGGTAGTCCTCTTAAGGATAACACTGTGGCGGCGTGGCCGAGTGGTTAGAGCGCCTGCTTCATAATGGTGAAGTCGGGAGTTCGAATCCAGTGGTCGCGCTAATCTCCTTGGGCAAGGGACTCAGCCACAATTACTTCGCAGTACCTATGCGTTAAACAGGTACTAGACTTTGGTCTAGGCGGATAAGATGATGGGTGGTGTAATGGGCAATCATCATGGCCAGCCTCCACACAATGCTTCGGCATAACAACCCGGATTGTCACCTAGTGCCAATTGCATCTTTATCTTTTACCCTTTAAGGATAACACTCAGCAGGGGGAAGTACGCGAATACCGGCTAGAGCAGGTGTCATGGTCATCACTGGGAGGCCTTGGTGGGTTTAGGGATGCTCAGCTCTACTCCCTACAAAATACCAAAGAAATGCCTCGATGACAAGTGGTTAGCGAAAGCCAAACGCTGTGGCTATAACCGGCACACGAGCTACTGGGC
>JASANE010028641.1:0-11382 GCA_030248225.1 Trileptium ribeirensis | reverse complement strand
TTCAGTTACGTATACTGTACAGGATTCAGTCACTCTGTTCAGTTTAACTTTGGACAGATATTTTGAGGCCTTTACCTATATGTATAAAAAACGTTACAACCATGCACCCAATTCCGTTACTCTGTTCAGTTTAGTTTGAACAGATATTTTTATACCTTTTGCTTTGTGTATAAAAACGTTAGAACCATGTACCCAGTTTCGTGACTCTGTCCAGTTTAACTTTGAACAGATATTTTTAGGTCATTAGCTTTGTGTATAAAAAAGGTTAGAACCATCTACACATTCCGTCAACTCTGTTCGGTTTAACTTTGAACAGATATTTTTAGGCCTTTAGCTTTTTCCTTGTATAAACATGTTAGAACTATGTATTTCACCAGTTTCATGGCTGTACTTGACATTCTGTTTTATGTGAAGAGCTTGTCCATTCCATCCCTCTGTTAGTAATGTGACATATTAACCTTTTGGTTGCATATGAGACCTGAGTTCCATGTACCCATCATGTGCACCTGTGTTCAGTTTCACTTTGAAGAGGACATATTTTTAGGCCTTTAGCACCTTTGTGTATATGTTGTAGACGTTCCTCAGAACCATGTACCCAGTTGCGTCACTCTTTTCAGTTTAACTTTGAACAGATATTTTAGGCCTTTAGCTTTGTGTATAAAAAGTTAGAACCATGTACCAGTTTAATTGTCACTCTGTTCCGTTAACTCTAGACAGATATTTTAGGCCTTAGCTTATGTCTGAAAACATTTGGAACCATGTACCCAGTTCCGTCACTCTTTTCAGTTTAACTTTGAACAGATATTTTTAGGCCTTTAGCTTTGTGTATAAAAACGTTAGAACCATGTACCCAGTTCCGTGACTGTTCAGTTTAACTGTGGGCAGATATTTTTAAGCTTTTAGCTTTGTGTGTAAATACGTTAGAACCATGTACCCAGTTCCGTCACTCTGTTCAGTTTAACATTGAACAGATATTTTGAGGCCTTTAGCTTTATGTATAAAAAACGTCACAACCATGCACCCAATTCCGTCACTCTGTTCAGTTTAAGTTTGAACAGATATTTTTATGCCTTTTGCTTTGTGTATAAAAACGTTAGAACCATGTACCCAGTTCCGTCACTCTGTTCAGTTTAACTGTGGACAGATATTTTTAGGGCCTTAGCTCTATTTTTCGAAACGTTTCAAAGCCATATGTACCCAGTTCCGTAACTCTGCTCTCACTTTAACTTTGAACAGATATTTTTAGGCCTCAAAATATCTGTTCAAAATTAAACTGAACAGAGTGACGGAACTGGGTACATGGTTCTAACGTTTTTTATACATAAAGCTAAAGGCCTAAAAATATCTGTTCAAAGTTAAACTGGACACAGTCACGGAACTGGGTACATGGTTCTAACGTTTTTATACACAAAGCAAAAGGCATAAATATATCTGTTCAAAGCTCTGACGGCGGGGGGGCTGAAAAAATATCCTTTCGTCGTTGAACGGAGCAGAGTGACGTAATTGGGTACATGGTTCTAACGTTTTTTATACACAAAGCTAAAGGCCTAAAAATATCTGTTCAAAGTTAAACTGAACAGAGTGACGGAACTGGGTACATGGTTCTAACGTTTTTTATACACAAAGCTAAAGGCCTAAAAATATCTGTTCAAAGTTTAACCGAACAGAGTGACGGAACTGGGTACATAGTTCTAACGTTTTTATACATAGAAATAAAGGCCTAAAAATATATGTTCAAAGTTAAACTGAACAGAGTGACGGAATGGGGGGACGGAGAAAGCTAAGGGAGCGTCTGTTAACGAAGAGGAGGACGGGTACATAGTTCTAACGTTTTTATACATAAAGATAAAGGCCTAAAAATATATGTTCAAAGTTAAACTGAACAGAGTGACGGAACTGGGTACATGACAAAGCTAATGACCTAAAAATATCTGTTCAAAGTTAAACTGGACAGAGTCACGGAACTGGGTATATGGTTCTAACGTTTTTATACACAAAGCAAAAGGCATAAAAATATCTGTTAGGTTTGGTTGGTGGGTGGTTCCGTTTTTTGGCGGCCTTTGTGTCGTGCGGCTGGGTGGTTCCTTTTTCAAGCGGCCATATGTCCACAGGATTGGCGAGATTTGGCGGAAGTTTGACACTGGTACAGTTTTGTCCCCGAAGCTGGAGAACAGAGAGTGTATGTATCTTGACTGACATCCTCTGCTATTTGTGCGGACGGAGGGCGTGATTTGTTGAGTGCCTGCGCCTCGGTTGGTTTTTTTTCGCTGCTGTGTGTAGGTTAAACTGAACAGAGTGACGGAACTGGGTACATGGTTCTAACGTTTTTATACACAAAGCTAAAGGCCTAAAAATCACAGTTAAAGAATGAACAGAGAGCGGAACTAGGTTATGGTTCTATGGTGGTGCTTTGGACGAAGCGAAAGGCCTCAGTAACGTTTACCCAAAGCAAAGGCAAAAATATATGTCCACAGTTAAACTGGAACAGAGTGACGGAACTGGGTACATGGTTCTAACGTTTTTATACACAAAGCTAAAGGCCTAAAATATCTGTTCAAAGTTAAACTGGACAGAGTCACGGAACTGGGTACATGGTTCTAACGTTTTTATACACAAAGCAAAAGGCATAAAAATATCTGTTCAATGTTAAACTGAACAGAGTGACGGAACTGGGTACATGGTTCTAACGTATTTACACACAAAGCTAAAGGCCTAAAAATATCTGTTCAAACTTAAACTGAACAGAGTGACGGAATTGGGTGCATGGTTGTAACGTTTTTTATACATAAAGCTAAAGGCCTCAAAATATCTGTCAAGAGTTAAACTGAACAAGTGACGGAACTGGGTACATGGTTCTAACGTTTTTTATATCACAAAGCTAAACGCCTAAAAATATCTGTTCAAACTTAAACTGAACAGAGTGACGGAATTGGGTGCATGGTTGTGACGTTTTTTATACATAAAGCTAGCAAAGGCCTAAAAATATCTGTTTTCGCATGTTAAATTGGACAAAGTAGACGGAACTGGGTACATGGTTACCTTTTTATCTTCAAGCTAAGGATTAATTCTGATATTACTGAACAAAGTAACTGAACACTCGAGGAGGAACTGGGTACATGGGTTCAACGTTTTTTATACATAAAACTCAAAAGGCCTAAAAATAGAAATATCTGTTCAAAGTTAAGCTGGACAGAGTGGCAACAGGTACATGGTTATAAGTTTTTATAAAAGCAAAAGGCATCAGATATAGCTGAAGAAGCTGAGCAGAGTTACGGAACTGGGTACATGGTTCTAACGTTTTTTATACGCAAAGCTAAAGGCCTAAAAATATCTGTTCAAAGTTAAACCGAACAGAATGACGGACTGGGTACATGGTTCTAACCTTTTTATACACAAAGCTAAAGGCCTAAAAATATCTGTCCACAGTTAAACTGAACAGAGTGACGGAACTGGGTACATGGTTCTAACGTTTTTATACACAAAGCTAAAGGCCTAAAAATATCTGTCCACAGTTAAACTGAACAGAGTGACGGAACTGGGTACATGGTTCTAACGTTTTTATACACAAAGCTAAAGGCTTAAAAATATCTGTCCACAGTTAAACTGAACAGAGTGACGGAACTGGGTACATGGTTCTAACGTTTTTATACACAAAGCTAAAGGCCTAAAAATATCTGTCCACAGTTAAACTGAACAGAGTGACGGAACTGGGTACATGGTTCTAACGTTTTTATACACAAAGCTAAAGGCCTAAAAATATCTGTCCACATTTAAACTGAACAGAGTGACGGAACTGGGTACATGGTTCTAACGTTTTTATACACAAAGCTAAAGGATAAAAATATCTGTTAAGCTGAGCAGAGTCCCGGGGAGAATGACGGAACTGGGTACATGGTTCTAACGTTTTTTATACATAAAGATAAAGGTTTAGCAATACGTAATTTCATATTTTTATTTTGACTCAGTCATGTTGTTTCAGCATTTATCATGTTTAGCTTTGCTTACAAAATTAAAGAATGTACACCAGACAAGAGTTTTGCCTTTGAGGCTGACGTCTAAATTTCAGCGCTGTGGTTTTTTAAGTATAAAATACTTGGTTCTTAAAATTTGCGGAGCTTTGTCTTAAGTATATGTTGTTAGGTCGCTATAATGTGTTTGTCTGTTTCTGTTGTAATTAACGGAAAACTCTTTTTTCTAAGTGACGGGAGAAATTACCTACATTCGTTAAAATTTCCAAGATATTTTGTACTGCGGCAGAAACAAATATCGAGAGTTATATTTTTTCGACTTGACAGTTTAAATTAAATTTCTTAGTTACTCCTGTAATTCCTAACCGTGGAGCGGTTACGGTCGAAAATTTGGCACTGATTGGCCTGAGGGGGAAAATCAGAGGAGGGGCCCACCATCTTTTCAGTATAGCCCTCATAGTCTCTGGACCCCCAATCACCTCTTACCCCAAAAGAGATCTCTTCGAGATCAGGGTCGCCCCTTTTCAGGTATAACCTCCTGATGATGCTAAATTATTGTTCTTTTTATTTGGATTTTTTGGGGTGTAGAGGCTTTTTTGGCAAATTTTTTACTAAAGCTCCGCTCAAGATCGTCACCCCCTAACCCCCATGGACCAGTTTTTCTGCTCTTTCCCAATGGAAAAGGTTTCAGGGCTCTAGGTCTTCAAGGGAGTTCAGGAGAGGGGTCCGATTTTTTTAGAAATATGGATTTTGGTTTTTTTGACCTTTTTGGACATAACTTTGGATTGGATCGACCGATTGGGCTCAAATTTGGATATGATATAGAAAATGCAATGGTCTATACGGCGATTGCATGCTGTTATGACGATTACTGTCCGTCACAAGAAGATATGTCTCCCGATATCGGGAATGCAAGCGAAAAATCGATATTTTGATGTTTGGAAATTAGGTTTAGACTGGGCTCAGTTTTACTGTAAGCTTGAAGCTTAGGTTAGGGTATCCGGACATACTGCACCGGCAAACGCAGGCGAGGAAGCACCAGTACTAACTTTGCACCCAAAACCGTGGCAGTTAGCCTGTGCAGCGGCTTAGTGCGAGAGGTCCGGAGGTCGGCAGCCGGCTTAGTCTTAGGCTTAGGCTTAATCTAGAACTTTATAAGAAAACGTATTACAGACATTGGAACTAACCTCTAGACGCGATACATGTTTCCGATTTGGGCAATGAGTTCACCGACAATATTTTCAGCGAATTGTCGTCGCCATTGAAATTCAATAAGGGTTCGCTGGAATAGGCTATGAGGAACATCTTGGCGTCGACGAATGAAGGTTTTCAAATTTCCCCAAAGACTATCAATGTTTTTCGTATGGGCGTCGGGATTGTCGGGCTTAAGGAATTGGCGGTTATGGTGGTTGACCGTGGCGTGAGTATATTGCTGGTGGGCTGTAGGCGGCGCAGTACTTGGATGTAGGTCTGGAAGCTGTCGGTGATGATACGGGTTCCCGATCGGATATGTTGAAATATTAGAGACATGATTGTGTAGATGGTGCGATTGGGGACCTGGAAAAGTACATAGACACTTGCCCGTTTGTCGTTCAATCATGCCCACCACCCAACCATGCTGACGACGTGGCATGCCGCGGTTGTATTTTTGTCGAAAAAACTTCTAACGTCTAAAACAACTTCTACGTCGATACCGGGGCCGCCCAACATGCTGTTTTGCCAATGATCACGGTCGTAAGCCACAGCGACATCCCTACAGTAATTGTACCAGTTCGTAATGGTATCTGTGGCGACCCCTGTTTGCAAGCGAATGAAGTTTGACGGCAAGTTGTTGATGTAGCCGAAAATGATCCCGAGTGTCGTTTCCAATGTGATCCGGTGACCGGCAAAAAATGAGCCGCTTCGAATAGATAATTTGGCTCGGCAATTTTTACAGCGCCATTCGTACTTGTCAAGGCGCGCGAGGTCATTACGCGCACCCAAATACATCGCGTCGCCACATGTACATTGTTGGTTGTTAGCGATAAGTCTCCATTGTGCAAGCAGAACAATAGTATCTTTATGTACTTTTACGCGCCATTTGGTTATAGGTCATGCGCAAATTGTTAATATCGGGTTCATGAAGTATATTATTAAGGGGTGAAATGTTAAATCTAGTATTTTGAGGTCTGCCACGTGCTGCCATAGCTTAATATTATGCTGTAAAATATAAAAAAATGGAAAATAAATCATCAATCGAGCGTTCCCAAAGGGTTACTTCCGAAGTGGTTAACTGTTCTTGCGGATAACTTTAGAGGCAGGCCAGATATATATCGATATGAATGGTACCATTGAGTTTCTCTTGGAATGCTGGATCGATCTAGGTGCATCATGTCTATTTTTCAAAAAAGATTTTTTACAAAATTTTCACGTGACATTTCACAGGCGGTTCCACTAATCGATACATCGAATTGCTCACTATAATTTTGCTACCGCCAGAATAGCGAATGTGAATTTCATGCCGAACAACTGACTAAAAGCTTTATAGTACTAGACTTCAAATTCCATATGAGTTATTTAGCAATTAACGCTGGTGTGTAAACAGCCTTCCGAACAATGGTGGAAGAACTTCGGAGGCTTTATGTTCAATCTTCTGGGGAATTTCAACGTGGGCGAGATAATTTTGCATAACAATACTTAATATTTCCGTATTTTCGTGCACATTACTGACGATGAAGTAGTTTTAGGCTATAAAACGACGTTTTAGCATCATAAATACTAGCAATTAATGTTCAATGTTTAAAAACATTTTGCATCCAGGAAAGTCAAATTTACACATAAAAAATTTACATTTAGTTGAACATGTGTGGCATTTGCAACGTGAAGCTCTTCTCCTCTACGGTGGTCAGACCAGGAACTGGCAAATCTACTTAGAAGTGAACGGAAACAGAATCAGTAATTATTGTTTCTTGCGATATATACATCATTTGGCGCAGCGGATAGCTCGAATGCGAGGTGTAAAGTTTTATTACAAGTTTACGTACCATAACTTAGTTATATAGGTTGGCCTGGTGGTTCAATAAGAATATTGTGTATTATGAGAAAAAGCTAATGAATTAAATGAGAAAAAACTAATGAATTAAATAAACTTTGTGTTTCGTAGAGTTGATCCCTTTACTCGAAAAGAATGGTACGATGTTAAAGCACCATCGTTGTTTTCGAAACGGAATATCGGCAAAACACTTGTTAACAGAACGCAGGGGACAAGTTAGTTTATTATATATACGTATTTTTGACTAATTGCTTTATTAATTTGTCGCGAGTTATCACTCAAGAAAATATATCTATCGGTTTCATGTCTCCAGTATAATCTTACAGCTGTTGGATAGGTATACGTTTGGCCTAAAGTTGCAACATTTGTATTTATTTTTACTTGTTCTTCATCTTAATTGAAACGGAACGAGCGAGGCGAGGTGGCTAAATCGTGAAAATTTGTATTTTTCTGTTTCTACGCTTAATTGAACTTCAAGTAGATGCATTTCGATAAATTTTATTTTCATAGAAAAATGATGAGGATATGCCTTTTAGTTGAACGAAAACAACTGTGACCCCATCTTCCGGGACAAAATTGCAAAAAAAACAGGTTTTGAGGCTTCATTGCCAAGTATGGCCACACGGATTGCAGTGTTTCGCAACCCATATCTCGCGACGCAGCTTTCGTATCGAAAAGCAGAATCAGCTCATCGAGATCTACAACTTTGTGGGACCATTTCCTGGGCCGCTGTAGGTTCGAATATGTTTCGTCGACCCTTTGTCAGAACTAGTTACTTTTTAGTTTTCTCGTGTTATTACGTGTTTTCCTTACCATGAGTGCGTATTACGTTATCGAGCACGCCGATGGTTTTGCTATGTATAGTAAAACATGACTGTGTTATGTCTTATGTGGTTTCAAGGGTTTTAAAGTCGACCAACCCGATTTCCGAAATATAGTGTTTTCATTTGTTTGGTTATGTATTGCGTGCAGTTCAACTACAATGATCAATATATAGGTTTTTTCTGAACGTTGAATACAAAGATTTGGTTATATAGAGTCAAGCCTGCACATTTCAAAGGGTTTAAGGTCAATGAACCCGATTTCAAGAATATAGTCGGTCTGCAGCCGTTTGGGAGGAGTTGCGTACAGGCTCATCAAAAATTGTCTATATTGGTTTTTCGCTAGGTAGACACGATCGTGTGGTTATCTAGAGTCTAACAGAAATATGACGTCTTTGCTGGGTCAATGAACTCGATTTCCGAAATGTGGTCGGTCGTCAGTAGTTTGTAACCTGGCACCAAAAATAGTCGATATGGAGGTTTCTCGGTATGGTGAATACAATTAAGCACGCTGGATACGATGGTTTTGTTATCTAGAGTCCAACTTGACTGTGTTCCACCCTTTCTTGGGGTTTCAAGAGTTTTAAATTAGACCAACACGGTTTCCAAAATATAGTGTGTTTTCATTTGCTTGGTTATGTATTGCGTGCAGGGCATTAACGGGGTCTATATATTGGTGTTTGTGAGCATTGAATACAAACGCATTATTATCTAGAATGATTTGTCAATGGGTTTATGGTCAGTGAACCCTATTTCCGGAAAATTGTCTGCCTTCAGTTGTTTGTTTGTGATTGTATTTTATTACAAGGCATCAAGAATTGTCTATATGTATGGGTTTTTCGCTAGACATATACGATCGTTTGGTTATCTAGGGCCAGCACAAATATTTCATGCTTTATTCGACGTTTTTATTATGTTTAGGGCCAATCATTCAACCCGGTTTCTGGAATCTGAAAATGGATCTTCAGTAGTTTGCTAGTACTAGACTTCATCCGAGAGATGCCTCTGGACTCGGAATCTGAAAATTTTAGATATTCTGCGTCTTTTTTCAAAGACATTTACATAATGGCCGCACTAACGTCTCTGTTGAAATTTAAATGCAACTACTTTTGAACTAATTTTTACTTGATTAGTCGAAATTTTAGCTTTAGAGTTGGATTTTAGTAATTTTTAAAAAAATTTTTGTCAACTTTTGGCTATTTTACCAGCGGAAAGAACTTTTTTGCACGACAATGTGAATATTGAGCTTCGTTCTGAAAGGTAAGACCAGGACAGAGACACCGGCACCACAGCTACAACTCCAGTAGTGCATTTGAATTGTGTAGGCGACGTTTGAACTCTGCCAGATTTGGGGCAGCTACAACGGATGACGGAAGAGAATTCCATAGCTGTATATTTCTATTGCAAAGCTGAATCTGGCGCAATTACCTCGCGGAGCAAACCGGGGTCGTAGCTTGAATTGGTGTCCACGAAGATCACTGGATGGAGCGGGATAAAAATAACGAAGGATATTTGTGTCGAATAGGCCGTTTATCATACGATAAATCATAATAAGATCTATCTACGGTGGCGTGTTTCAATGGATTGCAGGCCGAGATAACGTAATCGTTCATGGTAGGAAAGGTGTGCAATTGACTGAACAAGTTTGGTTGCTCGTCGCTGAGTGTCCTCCAGTTGTTTTATGTCCCGGGCGTAATAAGGACACCAAGCTGTAGATGCGTACTCAGGTCGAGACCTTATGAGTGCTTTATTGATGGGAAGAAAAATTGTTGGAGTGATTGACACAAAACGTCGACGAATAAGTCCGATGATGGTGTTGCATTTTTTGTAATTTCACCACAGTGATGAGATGACTTAATGTCTCTGCTGACAACAACGCCCAAATCCATTTGCGACTGAAACGATGGAATTATGTCGCCTTTCATCAGGTAGTCTGTAGCGAGATTTATAGCTCCAATATGCAAGCATGCGCATTTGGAAACATTGAAAGACATCTGCCAATCTTGCGCCCACTGGTCTAAGTTGTCGATGTCATTTTGCATGTCTATTGCAGTGATGTCCATAGGATGTGAGAGTATTCGGCGACATATCTTTGTATCATCGACAAATTTAAATAGTTTGAACGTAGCATAATCATTGACATAAAATAAAAAAGGGTTACTCCCAGAACAGAGCCTTGAATTACTCCGCTAGAAAGCGGATGCCAGGAGCTGATGCATCCGTTGACAGAAACAGCTTGCATTCGATTACGCAGAAAAGACTGCATCCATCGGAGCAAATGACCTGTGATACCGTATGAGTACAGCTTATTGATTATTCGCTGATGCGGGACTTTGTCAAAGGCTTTACTTAGATCCAGACAAACTACATCGACGGCGTCGCCTTCATTCAGCACTTGAGAAACCCAGTCTACAAAGTCTAGAAGTTGAAGCTCGCAAGAGCGCTGACGCAGGAAACCATACTGGGACTTGTTTAGAATAGAGTGACGGTTTGCGAAATGAATAAGATCTTCCGCAACGCATTTTTCCATGATTTTGCGTATTGACGATGTTAAGCTATTTTTGCATGTGGGAGGGAATGGAATAGGGTTTTAGACAGGGAGCACCGCAAAATGGCAAGCAAAGATATCAGTGTAACAAGATGCTTCAGATTTGCCAATTGTTTTTGTTATCATTCTGGTTAAGTGCTTGTTTTCTTGTTTTCTGTATAGTAATTTGCGAGAGGTATATTGAAATACACAAACTAATACAGTCAAAATTGTACAACTATATCACTGATCATCAACTTGCAACAAGTATTCACACTCTTGAAGTCATCCTGAATTGCGCACTAAAAGGAACAACATAGGATTACGCTTTAAACTTAGAATTAGCGATTTTGTGGCATTGAGTTATTTTTCTAATTATGAAAAATGTGCTGTAAAGTGAGCAAATGCTAATAATAAGTTTGAGTTATACGATTCTAGATGTTATAGATATAAGAGGTTTAGATGGTCATGTATATTTTTGTATGTGGGCTGTCACGACTTAGAATTATACTGACGAAATCCTAGAGCATACAGAAATATATCAAGGAAAGCTGAAATTTTCTTGAAACACTATTTAGGAGGCATTTAGCTGCTAAACAATGGTGTAATTTCAATTAAGTCTCAGTTTGTAGTTCATTAATGCGCAGCTAAACATAACATCCCCGGTAACTACTCTGATTTATTTTATAAACTTTTGAGTTACCCAACAGTTTCTAGCTGCTTTCTCCATTCCATGAATATTTCACCAGAAAATATGAACCGCCCCCCTGGTTCGGAACTTTGGCGCATGATTTTCAATGGGTCTTGGAACTACCGTATGGTTGAATGGGGGAGGGGCTCCGGCTCAAACTATAATATTCTATATATACTTAATATCCTAAACCAATATTTTCAAAATTTAATGTTTTTCAGCGAAAAATTCTAAAATTGGTAATAAATGAATGGCCGCAGAAACGATGCAAAAACATCTCTAATGAGATCAAAAACAACCTTTTCAACCTATTTTTACTGATATTAATCAATTTTTTAATTCGT
>JASANE010028640.1:0-16979 GCA_030248225.1 Trileptium ribeirensis | reverse complement strand
TTACTTCGTTCAGGTACAATGGATTCAGGGTCAAATAGGTTTTAAGGTGGTTTATGCAACAAACGAAATGGTAACTTAAGAATGAAACCACTCTCGTTCCGTTTCACCCTTGTTTGCTTAAAATTAAAGACTGCCAATTTTACAGCTGAAAAAATGTTTCTAACTCTAGAGTCACAGTAAGTAAGTATGAATTCGGAGATAGCTTAACACGACACTAAAACGTCTCAGTCATACTACAATATCCAGTATCGATTCGTGTCACTCAATCCTCAGCGCCTCTATGCCGTATAGTTCACCCACGTGTGAAAGAATTTTTTACTTTCTACAAGATATCGCGTTCTTAGCTGCGCTTTCTAAAATTACAAAATATCTGTTTACTGTTTAACAATCAGCTTATATTTCATTGACGGATGTATTACACTCAGAATGTCAGAATGTTGAGAAAATTGTCAAAACTCTGGAAAATTTAGCAAAAATGTGCAGAATAAGCAAAAATCTATGGAAATTTTAGGCAACAAAAATTGTGGTAAAATGGCAAAAATTGTAATTTTAGCTTGCAAGACTGACGCACTACCACTATGCCACAGGCCCCGATCACAACGTGTTCAGCTACACTATATACTTTATCGTAGCGAGATGCTACACTTTCCCCTACTGAAGTTCATCCCACAACCCTTTCATTAACTCGTTGCAGAATAAGCAAAAATCTATGGAAATTTTAGGCAACAAAAATTGTGGTAAAATGGCAAAAATTGTAATTTTAGCTGGCAAGACTAGCGCACTACAACTATACCACAGGTCCCGATCACAACGTGTTCAGCTACGCCATATACTTTATCGTAGTGAGATGCTACACTTTCCCCTACCGAAGTTCATCACACAGCCCTTTCATTAACTCGTTGAGAAGATGGGCTTTGGACACCTATGCGTTACATCCTCAAAAAATTAGTCATTAAAGTAAGGCATTGTGGAAACATAACTTATTACGGTGTTAGGCATAGAAAAA
The DNA here is from genome assembly GCA_030248225.1 of Trileptium ribeirensis. Classification (NCBI taxonomy): domain Eukaryota; kingdom Metazoa; phylum Nematoda; class Enoplea; order Enoplida; family Thoracostomopsidae; genus Trileptium; species Trileptium ribeirensis. The sequence goes on along the minus strand of JASANE010028640.1, from coordinate 15,973 downwards.
GGGTCATTGTAACTGCTAGGGGGCGGTGTGAAACGCATTCTATGCCGTTTCCGCTATACTGACCGGAAGCCCTGGCCTTAGCCTAAACTTCACTTCTGATATAGAGCTTAGACTAAGCCTAAGCCTAAGTCGGTGGCCTGCCACTCTCAGAACCACCTCAGTGATACTCTTATAGGTACTAATTGTAAAGTCCGGCTCCTAGAATGATATGGTCCCAAATGGTTATGGAATAGATATTTTACAGTCACGTGTATTTTGCATGCTAGGTTTTATTTTAGTAATGGTGCTTTTAGAATTATAACAAGGCGTTTATTCAATTTCTACATATAAACATCTATACATAATATATGCAATGATATTTATATATACGTATATATTTATACATTTCTTTGAATATTATATTACATAGTATGGGTATATAATATCGTTTATAAACATATATATTATATATATATATATAAATATACAATTATTTTATTTTATAATTTTTCAAGTGTCCGTAAGTAACTCTTAATTTATTTAAAAAAATTTAAACTTGTTTTTAGCTGAAATCCTCATTCTTCTGTACGTTGTTGGAAATGTTTTACGTAAGTGACGGCCGTGGTTGGTTGGTTGTGTGGCGATCGTTGTGGCAATTCAATTGATGATTGACAATTATGCGTTTTATTTGTATATATATATATATTAAATATATTTCTCAAACTATAATAAATATTTGAAAAATTTGTCAAAAAAAAAAGAATAGAACAACATTAATTTTTTAATAATTTTTATGCTTTATTTTGATAATTTAATGACACATTTACTTGTAGACAGGTTGAAAGTATGTAAAGTACAGTTAGTCGAAGCATTGTGTGAAGGTTACTTTGTAATATTTTGGCTTCTTGGAATGACACAAGAATAATTCTTCAGAACGTTGGACCTTTAGAGTACTAAATTCGAGCAAATAACGCAATTTTTGCATCAAACTCAGAGCTTAAATAAGTAAAGAAGGGTAACCCAATATATTATTTTGCCGTAAAAAATATAGCCCACTGGTTGTGCCTTTTACTACTTTTAGCTATTTGCAAGTTGAAGGTTGTGTCGTCGCCGGATTAAACGAATTTCTACTCGCGTTAGAATTATATTTCTGCAGCGGCTAATATTTATGGCACCATATTACATAATTGGACATTAAGATTCTAATTCGGCTTTGAAGTTTTTTATTCGTTTGTTTCTATTTTTTTTCAATTGTCAAAGTAAAATTTGCGCATTCGATAAGAATCGGCCGACTTTAGGCGCTTAGTACGGCTAAAAAATTTTTGTTGGATACAGTTAATTTTCCGCAACTATTTTCGCAACCAATAAACGGTCACTTTTTCTCATGAAATATTTTTCTATTACGGATATCTATTAAAAGTAATCGATACACCAAAGCGAACCGATACTTACATAAACGATGTTGCATATAACTTGTATCTGAATTTACCCCACAGCTATAGGGTGTTGCAAACCATGAAGTCTGCGCTATTTTTAATGAAATATATACATATAACAATTCGTCTCTTCATATATGAATATATTAAGCGGCGAATTCATATATATATATATATATATATATATATTATTTTTAAACTGAAAACTATTAGCCTGAGCCTGAAGCCAAGATTCTGCGGTGTACGTATATATTGATTAATTAGATAACCTGCAGTGTTAACGCAAAATTCACGCTGAAACTAAAATCACATACAACTAACTTACTCTAAAGTGTTAAATTAGTTACACGAATACGATTCTCACACTGTTATTTATGTACGCCTCGACTTAGGATGACCTAAGCAATCGTACTATTTAGTACTACCGATGTGGAATCCACATCCATTGTTACCGAACAAATAGGAAATTCGATTCGGTTCAATGCTAACTCAAACTCGCGATTTGCAATTAGGTAATGATTGTTCAATAACATTTTATAGTTTTGAATTATGTCTCGTCTCTGTTCGTGAACAAATTTAATGTTGCTGTGACGTTTTAAAAGAAACAGCCGTATTATTTACGAATTAAAGTTCGCAAGAAAAAAAACTATTTTATTCAAATCAGACAATATTTTGTTCGCGAACAAATTTGGTGTTCACCACCGGAAACATGCTTTTTTCGACTGACTAGAAAATGATCCATAGCTGAAATTTTGGCAAAAAAAACAAAATAAAAATATCAGCGGATCATGTTAAGTGTAGTTGCGCATTATACAAAAATCCGCAAGTACTATTTCAGTAATACCCCAGGGTTTGTGTTAAATAATATATTGCGCAATTTAACCAGGTGGGCAACTGGAAATCTTTGGTTTTGCGCTTGGAACACCTACGCGTTATGAGGGTGAGGAAATCAGTGGCCCGATCTGATTGTTGCAAGTTGAAAAAATTCATTTATCGGTTGTAAATTGGGGGTCCACAGGCTGAATTGAGACCCACGGGCACGTCCCTCCTTCCAGAGGATGCAGTGACGTCTGTCATCTATTTTATTCATCTTTATAGCAAATAAATACACACACTATTTAACCAACGTGTGATTTAGAATTGGCTAATAATTGACTCATTTTATTGAAGAAAACCAATCCGTTTTATTTTTTGTGGTAGCCATTACATCACAGGATCGAGTTTCCAATGTACACAATTTTAGTCAAAGCCGTCTGGCTGTGACATTGTTTTCATCTTCCGTTCGATTGTGCATTATCACTTTAAGTAGCAGTGTACACTGTCTCAATGTGATAATAATAGATCAATTTTCAAATCCGACCGCTGGAGTCTTCATATCAGTCGAAAAAAATATGTAGCAAACGTTTCGGTTTTGTGCAATCACATTTAAAGCGAAACAGTCAATATAGTAGCACAAATGATGTTGCTAAAATTAAAATTATAAAGTTTACCGGAGTTTAACATTGCAAGCAAACTTTTTCGTATAAAATATGTATTTTTGATGTGATGCGACATGTTCTCATGATTCCGGATCCATTGTGCTTCTACGCAACGTCTTCAGACATTCCAGTACAATACGTCCAAATTCCTGTTTAGACCGCGATGGACGAGAAAAGGGAGTCTTTTTATAATTGTTTCCTAACCTTTATACTGTTGTGACACAATTCTCTCAGGAACAGAATAGAACTCCGATAAGCTGATACTTTCTCCAGCTGGATGTACGTTCAGACAGAGCTACTTGTTTACTCATTTGCACAAATATAAGTATTAGTGAAGTAAAGCTAAACTGTAGGCGCGCCCAACCAGTGTTCAAACAACAAATCTATAATAATGAGGTAGTTATAAGAGCTAAAGCGACGGATATTTTTATAGTTAGTTGTCAATATAAAAGCTGCAGTTTGGTAAGCAATAGTTATTCATTCATCACTGTTTTGTATTTTTGTCGTTTTAACGGTATTTCGTACAAATAGTGTCCAGGAATTGCTTTTAAGCTAAAGATTGCACACAAAAATTGCTTAAAATATAAAGCGTTCTCGCTGTCTGACTCAATCTTTCTACATATATAATCTAATATTTGTCATATATTCCTGTCTACCGTTGAGCCTTAGTTCACTAAATTTACGTATGTTCGGCGTCGTAAGAATTACACTAACATCTTTGTAGAAAGAAAGAAAGATTTACTCATAATAGGATGTTATCGCAAGCCAGTAGTCCACTAGCTTACTACTTTCGGGTATTGTCCAGGCTAATAGGGAACCCTTGACTCAGAGAGTCCAATTTCCAATTATTTGTCATTGTTAATTATGTGCGGCGGATATTATCTGTCTGTTTATAACATCGTTAAGCATCAGGATCTGAGAGCTATTCTGCTTCTAAAAGTAAATATTATCGGGTGTTAAGGATATCGCGAGCCTGTTTGTAACTTAGTTAAGCATCAGGATGTCAGAACTATTCTTATTATGGGATGCTACTGATATTATGTGTATGTTTGTAACCTAGTTAAGCATCAGGATCTCAGAACGATTCTGCTTTTGAGCGGATTTTATGAGGTGTTACGAATATTACGTATTTGTTTGTAACTTATGTGGCATTTACGTTATAAAGGTCACTCCACGTAAAAGTTTGGCATCCAATTGTCTAGACTATACCATCACAGTGGTATATGGTATGTGCATGTACTAATGTAGTAGAACAGATGGTGTATGAGACACTATCATGTTAAATGTAGTATCTAAATCTACTTTGTTTACCGATGGTATCAAGGACACCATGCATAAACACATTATATGAGGTGTGTAAACAACAGCATAGTGTAGGTGACACCATATAGCGTTTTGCAAAATTTTATGGTGTAATCTACACCATACCATTACAAATACTGCAGTACTATATATACAATCTTAAAATCATATCGTAAACATCATGGTGTCCAACACACCATATAATGGATGGTGGCAGAGACGCCCAGAGTGGACAAAACTTTCACATGGAGGGTCCTTTGTAGCGTAAACGCCGCATTAGTTAAGCATCATGATCTCCGAACTATTCTGCTTTTGAACGGATATTACGGGTGTTACGGATCTGTTTTTACTTTTTTTCATTTTAACAGCACATGATCATTAAAACTCATTGCCTCTTCCGTCGTTTGAAACATAGTCCTTATACAATGTGTCATATAATGCATCATGCGCTATAATACAGTGCACATTTTCTACTGCTGTACATTTATTGATTACATGTAATATATAATATATGAAGTCAAGAGAGTCTTACTAGTTTGAAACATTCTATAATCGACGAGGCACGGTACCGACAGTGACCTGAAGAAGAATTCATGTGTTTATCATGGTCACCATGCAAATTGGTATGAAAAATCATGGTCCATACCGAGAATCGAACCAGCGGCTTTCACTATTGCAGTCGAGGGTGCTAAATCCCGTATATCACAAAGCCGAGGTTCTACTTTTTATATATTGCGCCATGCGCTATAATACAGTGCGTCTATTGCTCTACCGTACATTTATTCAGTATATATAATTATAGTGACACAGCAGTGTGTCCTGATCATATGTTTTTATGAATACGGTTGCATTGTTATAACGAACATTTTTGTTATTTTATAAAACCGAAGGTTATGTCCGTTAGATATATAACTGTTTAAGAAGTACAATTTGGTCAGTTTTAGTAGTCCCAAGTTGTTTATTAGTTTTTATTAGTTTCAACCGAAGAAGCACAAGGTTGCCTGCACGAACAAACTGCATATAATTAAAGGAAACTTTGATAGCACGTTTTTGATTGAATAGAGATTTGTTTGCAAAGCGGGGTCAAATTCCACAAACACATGCTTTGATGAATAGAATGGAATAGGCATATGCATGTCGACATTTCCTCAGGCATCTGCTACCAAACCTGACTTTCATTTTCATTGCATGGATAACCGAAAAAAAATTTTATTACTAAATAAATTTATTCGACATAGCTAAATATATGGCTTGTAGACATCTCCGGCGGTACCTATATGTTGTTATAATTTGCGCACCGTATAGCGTTGCACGCTGTATATACATGCTCAAAGTCCAAACTCTCAGGTGGCAGAATGGGTCGGCGAGGAGGGGGTAAGCCTTCGACCTCCAACAAATTAAATCATTCATTTTACAAGGCGAGATAGCACTTTCTAAACCATGTCCTCGGGGCCAGGGGCTAGCCAACGGTGGTGGGAACACTGGGCCGTGCCTCCCGTACAACCAACCCCCCCCCCCTTCATTTCCGCACCACCAAAAATGAAGTTAGAGAATTACGTACGCCAGATGGGATTTCGTTGTACGCCACCTAGCAAATCCTATGCTTCATCCATTATTACATATTCTGGCTACGCCGCTACGCTCTTCTCATTTTGTTTGTTTTGATGACAAGTTACGATGGGCTCTCAGTCTCCAACTAATATAACTTTGCTATTCTCAGCATATACCAAAGAAGATAAATACAAACCGCCAAATCAGTGAAAGCTATATATGTGTACCAAATCAAAGCTATATATGTACAGCCAAGCCAATGAAATCTCGTCTGTCCTTGCCTTTGGCATATTGCACTATGTGCCACTTGTTTTAATTAGGTGTTTGCTGTCCTAGAAAAGTTCTCTTAAGAGCCGACCCCAACTTTGCCATATATACTAGGCTATGCTGGACTCGGCTGCTCAGACATAACAGGCACGGTTCTACAGCGAAGCCGAGCTTAGAGTCAAAAATTTTACCTTTATTATATATGGCACTGTAAACTATTGTGACCAAAGCTTTATTATATGTTTGACCCTAATTTAATCCTGAATCCAAAGTCTATTTCGTGACCTTGCAAAAAAAGTAATACAGGGTAACAATGCTACATCGTAGCACTGTAAAATTTTGAAAACAAGGTTTCAAAATTTGAGTTAATGACCGCTACGTGTATCGAAATGCGTTTTAATGCTAATAACACTGTCACACAAGATTTTTTCAGAACTCTAACCATTATATATATATTAGCCACAAAACACATGCCGACTGCCAAAATATTGGGGAAAGTATTCAAAGAGATATATCACAGTCTCATTTCTAAAGTTGAACAAAACGACTAGATCTAAAAAATATATATTATGATACCATTGCAATCTTTGCGTTAAGGCACGATTATGGATGCTTTGTTCATAGAGCAAATACCTCAACGATACAGGCTTGTTCACTATATCAAAAAACGTTTAGCTGACATGGAATACTTTAAGGTGCGGAAATTTTTAAACGCCGACATCAGACATAGATATTCACTAGAACTACAAATTAATTTTAATTGTTTTATATACAAAATTTATAAAAAGTATAACAAGTTTTAATGTAAAAATCTCAAGCAGAAAAATAAATTTATCTAAAATATTTTTAACCACTATGTACAGCATACATGCTTATAGGAGACATTATCCGCCTGACGCATATAAATCCCCATCGGCATTGTGCCGTTCCCAGGTAATCCTACTCCCCTCCAACAGGCCACAGATCATTCTACCCACTCCGAAAACATAGGCACCGAGGCCACCATAACCGACTGCGAACTTCTTCGCCGACAGACTAATGCCGCACTAGGGAGGTCAAAGGCCAATCCCCATCCCCGAGGGCCTTGGCTACTACCCTTGAACCTCGGACCTTGAGTATACAAAATATACAGAGTATCATAAAAATCAAATTATTTTCCTAGATTTCAGGTGAAATATTTCAAACCCCTGTAGTTAAGTTGTAATGCTGAATCGCTACCATTTTGTGTATTGATACCTTACTACTTAAAAAAAGACCCTTATCACCGCTAATATTTTGGCTGTCGGAATATGTTTTTGATGGCTATTATAACGGTTAAACTTCTGAAAAACACTAGTATGGCAGTGATATTAGCATTAAAACTTAAAATAACTTAGCTTAAATTTCAAAACCTTGTTTGCAAGACTTTGCACGAATAAACATACGGATTTTACATGTTACATCGTAGCAGTATTACCTTGCATATTATAATGGAACTCATATTTTCTGACATTGCATGTTTCTTACCTTTTTAAATTCCAATTAAAGTCCAGTTTTTACTGCTATTTGCAATTTGCCGCCCGAGGTGCCTCTGCACTGTGCCGTTGGACGAACCTTAACAACTAAATTGATCCTCGGCTACTATCTATATATGCATTGTAGTTAAGTACCAACAACTTAAACTACAGTCGCTTCCGTACACAAGGGTGTAACCAGTTGGAAGGGGATCATGTGGGGTGCCCCCGTGCCACTACGTGTACCCCAAATGGAAGATGCCAGAACAGCGACTAATACGTATAAGTATGCCTGACGTGGTTAAGCTTGCTCCACCTAGCAAACCCTGTGACCACCGTGCGGAAGTTTCTGGCTACGCCCGCCACAATGTCAATTATCCTGATAGTAAATTTTCAATTAATACTATTATAAAGATATAAAATATTGCTAAATTTAGCAAAGTAATAAAATTTATATTAATATTTGAAATTTTTAATAAATAGTTACTTTTAAAATAAGTTTATTGTCGATTTTACATCAATTATTTTGATCATTACAGGATGCACCGGAATCTGAATATGAACTCATGGGATCAAATATGTTGTTAACGGTGTATTTTGATCGTGTAGTACATAGGTGTCCAAGACCCATCGCCTTGCGGCGCAGAATGTTTTGGCGGAAGGCAATTCAATAATTTTTGGAAACACGTTAATTTTACCAAATGGTTCTGAAATTTACCCTAATTTTAGCATATTTTCCCAATATATATATTTGTTTTTTTCTCAAATTCTGACCTATTTTTTCTAATTTTTACCGAATTTTTGCTACAATTAATTAACGTTAATCCTTAGATATGTTAACATTTATCGTTGGGTTTTGTTTTATATATAAATTATGTCTTAGCTAAATTCACCACTACAATTGTCCCTGAAAACGGCATATATCGGCCTTTTAATCCTGTGACATCACATAGCGCTCCATGCTTCATTGTGACTGAAACCTTACACGTGTTTCATGTTTTGTTTATAGCAACTTAACCATTTAGTTCCTAAATTGATATATTTTTCAATGGGTAGATTGCAAATACGATCTACTAACCGCGTTTGACGTTCAGCGTGGGTTTGCGCTTGCGTTGTTGTTTTCTTAAGGAACCAACCAACTGCTCCAAGGTATCATAATGACTAGCGTACGAATTCTCGTATCAAATCGATTTAGGTTCAATCCTCGGATTCACCAAAAGTTTATTTTTGACTGTACAAAATACACATAAGTTTGAAAAGTAAAGAGTTGCTTCCGTTGCTTCAACGCAAAAAGAATCCTTTGTATGCAATATAGTTTCGGTTAATATCACTGGTGTTATTTAAAAATATTTGTAGTGTGGTCATCAAATTGTAAATTGTTTTGGATAATATCAATATTTCATATTGTATAATCCAGCATTGGCAAAAATATCAGCAACCCCCATGGTCCTGTTTAGAAAATGTCACTAATGCCTTCAAACGGATACTCAGCGGACGACACCGGTAATTATTATCCTATCATTGCTTCGGCTAAAAAGTTTGCAGCATCACAAAACGCACATCTAAATGGAGCATTAGGTAGCCGAAATGACCGTGGTAACACTTGGAATGTAACTAATACACGGAACAATGACCCGAATGGGGAAGTATCTGGAACAAGTATCGTTACTCTGGCCAAACTAAAGAAAGACCTCCAAGCTGAGCTATATCGTTCACCAGTATTCCGAAAATTTCGCGAATTAACCACTAGCACAAGCCATAGTGCTTCGCCTCAACGCATAACCAATGAAGATAGGCATGGATCTGGTATGTATTTAGCGAATGGTATCCCTGGAAAATCGTATCAAAAGAACGGTCGAAAATTTTCTCATCAATCTAGTTCCCTTCGGATCCCTACATCCAGAAGAACACAAATTCAGACAAGTTTTAGAAACGATTATGGCCAAGGAACTGCGAAGATATTTTCGTCAACGTTTAGCCGAGAGCAGCAGCATTCAAACCAGAATGGGCGTCTACACACTGCTACTCCAAATGGTTTTTCTATCGGGCCGCACAATGGTATCTCTGACAAATCAACGTCAATTATTGGACCCAGCTCAAGTTTAAAAGCTAAAAGCAAAACGCGAAACTTTCCTAAATTCAGCCGAATATCGTCGCGTTCCACACGCAGCCCGCAAAATGGAATAGTCATCGACAAATCCGAGGCAACGTTAAAATATGTCGGGTTAAATGACCTAAATCATCATAATCCCCGCCAACGTGCCTCAATTTCGGTTTTGAGCGCCAGCAGCAATAATGATTATGCAAACGACCCACTAGATATGGGCAGAAAAGCAGTCCCATTTTCGAATCGGTGCTTCCAAGAAGACCCCCGATTCAACCAGTCGTATCCTCGTCGACAGCGTTCGTACTCCGAGAATTTTTTAGACAGTAACGACGATGAAAATTTGATGATCGATGAGTATTCAGAAGATGATAGTGATGGATCCGTTCAAGGAGACGACGTGGATGCCTATTATTATCCTTACCGACTTAATGATAACCGGTATTCAAATGATCCCGAGAAAATAGAGCTTAGTTACAGCGATGCCTCGCGGATTGCAAAACCTGGTATTAATGGAATTTTACACGGTTGCGATTTGCGTAATATCCATTCGATACCTAATAGCAACTTTCCCAACGGGTACACAAAGGGATATTCCGATGGGTATACGAAATTAATCGCACCGCTGAGCCGTCCGAACGAAAACACCCGTTATTATCCCTTCAACACCCTAGACAGACCCACGAAGTTTGGGTACCAAAGCGCTGCTCCCAAAGCACCAGAAAACCGGACCACATATGACAATCAAACGTCTCTATTTGATAGTGACATTGATTCATTTTACGATTCCACCGGAATTGGACATCAATTCCGACTCCTCGATTCAATACCAGCTGCGCCGAAATATAATCATTCAGCACTCGATTGGTCCGATCACCGAGATAAGTTGTATATGAGCAGATCAGAAGGAGATCTCGTTGGTGCTGTTTCCCGAGCGTTCGGTAAGTAAACATATTTTCACAACCGTGTGATACTTAATACTTCCAGCACCGTTAAGTATTCTGCCTCAGTTAGTATATATAATACAAAAATACGCACTTTATTCTAAGACATTAGGTGTAACAAACAAACAACCATCATATGGGTTTGCCATGCCAAAGCGAGTAAAAGTTATGCGATTTAGGAAACCAAAAATATATACTTATTTTCAGTTAACACCAATTATTGTAAGCCATTAGGTGTACTAAACAAAATAGATGAGTTTGCCATGCCAACGAGAGTAGAAATTATGCGACTGAGGAAACCAAAAATATAGGCGTAGTTTCTGTTAACACACATTATTGTAAGCTATTAGGTGTACAAAACAAAAATTCACATCCCATGAGTTTGCCATTTTGGAAACAAAAAATATAGGCGTATTTTCGGTCAAGACATATTATTTTAAGCCATTAGGTGTAGAAAACAAAAACACCATCCCATGGGTTTGCCATGCCAACGCGAGTAGATGTTATATGATTTCGGAAACCAAAAATATTGTCGTATTTTGAGTTAACACATATTATTGTAAGCCATTAGGTGTACAACTGAACAAAAACACATACCATGGGTTTGCCATGCCAATGCAAGTATAGTGCCCACTTCGCGGGTCCCTATATTAGGCAGTTGCCGTTGTCTTTGCAGTTACTAAATTGTTGTCTTCACTGTCCGCTATTCAAAAGAGTGGGTGATTCGTTTTCTTTTAATGTACCCTATCTAAAATGCTATGTTGGTGGGTATCTGTCCGAAAACTAAGCGAATTGTTGGTTCGGCGCTTTCACTAAATTCACAATATCCTTAAACGGAAAATTTCTGTTTAAACTGGCTGGTTGGGCTGTGTGGAATGAGCGATGAAAATGGATAATTTCGTGTAGCCTGGGCAGCGGATGCAGTTTGGAAAGAACTATTATGAATATAACGCAGAACAATAGTTTAAATACAATAATCATTGGCTTCCAACTTATAAACAGGTTTATAATTTGCGGGTTTGGAGTGATTGAAATATTCTCCTGGACCTGCGGCTACGGGCCTAAGATTTCCGCGGTTACCCGCAGGTTCAAAAATTTTTGCACGATCACACCTCTGGTTTAGAGTCAAAGAACCCGATTTTCAGAATATAGTTTGTCATTCAGTGGCTTGGTACTGAATATAAACTTAAAAATAACATATATACGCGTTTTGTTATGTTGAATACGATTATTCGGTTACTAGAGTCCGGGGTCACGAGTCAAGATTACACGCGTTTTCAAGTCTGATCTACAATTTTTTAGGTATGCTGAATACGATGGTTTGATAATATATACTCCACCACGATTTAAACCAGACTACCGATACTTTTTGATATAATTTCAAATATCCAACATGTAACGATTTTGTACTGTCTATTCATTTAAGTATATATGTGTGTTTATACAAACCAACATGCGTCAATGGTTATACACGTCCTCAAAGCCATCCGCCGCGCAACGCTAACTACCAAATATAGTACCGACACAAGGACAGCTATTGTCAGCCGGGACTTACGATTAGGAATTTTAAAGGTAGCATTGTACGCTGCGCCAAGTTTTAATATAGAAATCGAACAAATTTTCGAATAAACGCTGAAGTAGAATTACCGAAAATTAAATTCATAGTAGGAGAAGGTTCTTGGCAACCAACCAGTTTTTAGCCAGCTAAACTACCTTTTTTCCGCTAGCCACTATTTTATCCGGAAGATGTGATGGCAACTCTTAACGTTCAAATAGAGGGCACATTTTTCACTTGCTGTCGTACAAAAATAATTTTATCTAAATCGATCAATCTAAATATGAAATATGACTGACACCGAACAAACAAAAAAAATAAAATTTTCTCGCTCTTTTTCCCAATGGAAACTTTGTTCGCCTCGCTCTCTCCGTGTTGCAATTGGTTTTATAGCTTTTTTCCGCTAGCCACTAATTTAGCTGCAAGATGTGATGGCAACTCTTAACGTTCAAATACAGGGCACATTTTTCACTTGCTGTCGTACAAAAATAATTTTATCTAAATCGATCAATCTAAATATGAAATATGAGTGACACCGACAAACAAAAAATGAAATTTTCTCGCTCTTTTTCTCAATGGAAACTCTGTTCGCCTCGCTCTCTCCGTGTTGCAATTGGTTTTATAGCTTTTTTCCGCTAGCCACTAATTTAGCTGCAAGATGTGATGGCAACTCTTAACGTTCAAATACAGGGCACATTTTTCACTTGCTGTCGTACAAAAATAATTTTATCTAAATCGATCAATCTAAATATGAAATATGAGTGACACCGAACAAACAAAAAAATAAAATTTTCTCGCTCTTTTTCCCAATGGAAACTTTGTTCGCCTCGCTCTCTCCGTGTTGCAATTGGTTTTATAGCTTTTTTCCGCTAGCCACTAATTTAGCTGCAAGATGTGATGGCAACTCTTAACGTTCAAATACAGGGCACATTTTTCACTTGCTGTCGTACAAAAATAATTTTATCTAAATCGATCAATCTAAATATGAAATATGAGTGACACCGAACAAACAAAAAACGCTCTTTTTCTCAATGGAAACTCTGTTCGCCTCGCTCTCTCCGTGTTGCAATTGGTTTTATAGCCTTTTTTCGCTAGCCACTAATTTAGCTGCAATATGTGATGGCAACGCTTAACGTTCAAATACAGGGCACATTTTTCACTTGCTGTCGTACAAAAATAATTTTATCTAAATCGATCAATCTAAATATGAAATATGAGTGACACCGAACAAACAAAAAAATGAAATTTTCTCGCTCTTTTTCTCAATGGAAACTCTGTTCGCCTCGCTCTCTCCGTGTTGCAATTGGTTTTATAGCTTTTTTCGCTAGCCACTAATTTAGCTGCAATATGTGATGGCAACTCTTAACGGTCAAATCCAGGGCACATTTTTCACTTGCCTTCAGGGATGGGGTGGGCAAAATTTTTCTCTTTTTTTTTTTTGTTGCGCTTGTTCGCCTCGTTTCTCCGTGTTGCAGTTGGTTTTAAGCTTTCCGCAGCCACTAATTAGCTGCAATATGTGATGGCAACTCTTAACGTTCAAATACAGGGCACATTTTCACTTGCTGTCGTACAAAAATAATTTTATCTAAATCGATCAATCTAAATATGAAATATGAGTGACACCGAACAAACAAAAAAAATGAAATTTCCGCTCTTTTTCTATGGAAACTCTGTTCGCCTCGCTCTCTCCGTGTTGCAATTGGTTTATAGCTTTTTTCCGCTAGCCACTAATTAGCCTGCAATATGCTGACGGCAAAACTCTTAAGTTCAAATCGGGGTATTTTTTTTCTGCGTTCAAAAATTTTTTTATGAATTGATGGGCGTGGGCTAAATAATGAAATATGAGTGACACCCGAACAAACAAAAAAAAAATAAAATTTTCTCGCTCTTTTTCCCAATGTTTTCGTGTTGTTTGGTTTTATGCTTTTTTCCGCTGCTGTTTGGTGCTTGGCTTGTTGCTTGTTTTGTTTTTTTTTTTGTTTTTGTCTTTTTTGAAACTCTGTTCGCCTCGCTCTCTCCGTGTTGCAATTGGTTTTATAGCTTTTTTCCGCTAGCCACTAATTTAGCTGCAATATGTGATGGCAACTCTTAACGTTCAAATACAGGGCACATTTTTCACTTGCTGTCGTACAAAAATAATTTTATCTAAATCGATCAATCTAAATATGAAATATGAGTGACACCGAACAAACAAAAAAAATGAAATTTTCTCGCTCTTTTTCTCAATGGAAACTCTGTTCGCCTCGCTCTCTCCGTGTTGCAATTGGTTTTATAGCTTTTTTCCGCTAGCCACTAATTTAGCTGCAAGATGTGATGGCAACTCTTAACGTTCAAATACAGGGCACATTTTTCACTTGCTGTCTGTCGTACAAAAATAATTTTATCTAAATCGATCAATCTAAATATGAAATATGAGTGACACCGAACAAACAAAAAAAATAAAATTTTCTCGCTCTTTTTCCCAATGGAAACTCTGTTCGCCTCGCTCTCTCCGTGTTGCAATTGGTTTTATAGCTTTTTTCCGCTAGCCACTAATTTAGCTGCAATATGTGATGGCAACTCTTAACGTTCAAATACAGGGCACATTTTTCACTTGCTGTCGTACAAAAATAATTTTATCTAAATCGATCAATCTAAATATGAAATATGAGTGACACCGAACAAACAAAAAAATGAAATTTTCTCGCTCTTTTTCTCAATGGAAACTCTGTTCGCCTCGCTCTCTCCGTGTTGCAATTGGTTTTATAGCTTTCTTCGCTAGCCACTAATTTAGCTGCAATATGTGATGGCAACTCTTAACGTTCAAATACAGGGCACATTTTTCACTTGCTGTCGTACAAAAATAATTTTATCTAAATCGATCAATCTAAATATGAAATATGAGTGACACCGAACAAACAAAAAAAATGAAATTTTCTCGCTCTTTTTCCCAATGGAAACTTGTTCGCCTCGCTCTCTCCGTGTCGCAATTGGTTTTATAGCTTTTTTCCGCTAGCCATTAATTAAGCTCCGATATGTGATGGCAACTCTTAACGTTCAAATACAGGGCACATTTTTCACTTGCTGTCTACAAAAAATAATTTTATCCAAATCGATTAATCTAAATATGAAAAATGACTGACACCGAACAAACAAAAAAAATGAAATTTTCTCCGCTCTTTTTCCCAATGGAAACTCTGTTCGCCTCGCTCTCTCCGTGTTGCAATTGGTTTTATAGCTTTTTTCGCAAGCCACTAATTTATCTTCAATATGTTATTGCAACTCATAATGTTCAAATACATGGCAAATTTTTCACTTGCTGTCGTACAAAAATAATTTTATCTAAATCGATCAATCTAAATATGAAATATGAGTGACACCGAACAAACAAAAAAGATAAAATTTCTCGCTTTTTTTCCACGATGGAAAGTTCTGTTCGCCTCGCTCTCTCCATGTTGCAATTGGTTTTATAGCTTTTTTCCGCTAGCCACTAATTTAGCTGCAATATGTGATGGTAACTCTTAACGTTCAAATACAGGGCACATTTTTCACTTGCTGTCGTACAAAAATAATTTTATCCAAATCGATCAATCTAAATATGAAATATGAAGTGACACCGAACAAACAAAAAAATGAAATTTTCTCGCTCTTTTTTCCAATGGAAACTCTGTTCGCCTCGCTCTCTCCGTGTTGCAATTGGTTTTATAGCTTTTTTCGCTAGCCACTAATTTAGCTGCAAGATGTAATGGCAACTCTTAACGTTCAAGTAGAGGGCGCATTTTTCACTTGCTGTCGTACAAAAATAATTTTGTCCAAATCGATCAATCTAAATATGAAATATGAGTGACACCTGAACAAACAAAAATGAAATTTTCTCGCTCTTTT